>DWLI01002140.1:0-13767 GCA_018249915.1 Cecropterus dorantes dorantes
ACTATAGCGAAAGAGATTTTATTACAAGTTCATACATACTATAATGCGAAAAGACTTTTTCCCCAACCTATTATATCCATGCACTTATATTACAACAATATATACTATATTATAGCTGGTTTTGTGTAAATATAATTTTACGGAGCGGTTATTAATCCATAATGTAATGAATGATGATGTTACCATGAAGTTCTTAGTCCATACTTTGAATCCAGTGTCATTTACTAATTATGGTTAATGTTATATTTTCGTATTTTCATACTTAAGTATTATATTTATGTAGACTTCCTTTATGCAATGTAATACAATCGATTTGTATTTCTTTTGTAACACTTATAGGTAAAGAGAAGAATAATGTAAATTATGGAAGCGTTCAAGGTTTCACAGTAACATGATCCTTTAAAACTGTGCACACTAATAGATTTATATAACTAAGTGTTAGAGGTAATAGCCCTGTTGAATATTTGTAAGTATTGGGTCTTTAGTTCAATCAATTACGTCGTATCGACTATAGTGACTGGCTGTCGGTTTAGGAATAGCGCAGATTTATACATAAGCTGTAAATGATTAATCGTGATCTTATTATCTAGAAATTAATGTTGAAATGACGGAATTTCCTTAAATATCATAACATATTCGAATAATAGTTTTGAACAAAACTAGATTTAGTTGAGTGGGTGTGCACGGTGTTCGGTCGACAGCGCCAAGGATTAAGGTTCATGTATCAACAGACATTGAGCGTGTCAGACACGCGTCGCGACAGACAAAAAATATTTTCCGATACCGTAACAAATCGGCACAGACAAGCAGTGTAGAAGGAATTTGTATAGAAAACCATGATTTTGCTTGACACGGTCCGTGTCTGTACGTTCAGTGTCTGTAGATATAAATGTACCCTTATTGTTGAACATTATGTTGTCACATTTTGGTGTATCGATGCTTTAAGTGTTGTGCAATGGAGCGGACAGTGGCGGCTTGGAGCGCACTCGCGCGCTACATGACAAATCTGCTCAAATATTTGCTGTGTACTCACTATTTTGCAACTTATTTATTATTGTAATAAAGTATTTTACAAATAACGTGTGATTGTTTATTTTACCTGGTATGACATCATTTTACTACTTGTACATTTTAAAAACAAGCTTTTTTAGTATAAACTCGCAAGTCACTAGACTACGCGTCTGGCCAAACGTTAAACTGCCACACACGATGTTAAAGAAAAAATGCTTTTGGTAACAGCGCCACCTATGGGTTCCTAAACTAGTATAATTTAAGTTGGAATAAACCATATCACTCGCAAAATTTCTGTAAAATATAAATCGTATAAGATCAACAGTAACACGTTTTATTAATAAAAATATTTTTAATTGTACAAAGTTACAATAAAGGTTTGAAGTTTCTCAGGCTTTATTTAAATTGAATAACGTTTCATGCATAAACAAGGTTATATTTAAATTTTAAAAGTAACGCATGTGTTATTATTTATATGTATGTGCCGTTGATCAGTGCTCAAGGTTGCAATTCTTCTGCAGTTTTACTTTTTGACCTCATACAATATTATATTTATTTTTTATTCTGTGGTTTGTATAGTGGTATGAAATTAATTTAAATAGTTCTTGCGTTAGTGTTATGTAATTTGCATTGGAATTACCTAATATTGAGGACCTCCTATGTTTATCTTACCACCAGATAATGTAAGCTGTTCGTAAAAGATCAGAAATTAAACTTTAATCGTTACTTTAAAGTTCAAGTTAATATCAACATTAACTAGTAATCAGTGCGATAAACGGTATTGGTGCTAAATATAATTATTTCCTACAGAAAGTTTATAATTAGCACAGGAAGACATGTTTAAATAATTCAATAAGGAAAATTCACCCGATCACCCCGCTTGCATTATGTAAATCATAATTTCTTGTGAGTCAATCAGACCAGCTTCTTAGTCAATGAAGTTAAATAAATTAGAAGAAATTACTCTGCATCTAATGATAGAATTGTATAAAAATAGTTATCAATAATTGCAAATCAAAGATGTAGATGAACTTTTGACTCTTATGATACCGCTTGGAGTCAATACAAATAAAAGTTAATTCATGTAAAACACTTCAGTCACAACCTTTAACCATACTTTAAATAGAATTGCCTTCACAATACCAACGATGGGATGATATTAGTAATATGTGCTTTAAAATGTCAATTAACCTTCATGTTTGCTTATTAGTCAAATAACATGTAAATAAATCAATGTCCTTTTAATTAGTTTGGTATACAAAGGTGGTTTAGAGGTCATATCGAAGGATCATTGTCGCAACCTCGGTATAGCCGACGAAAGGCGAAAAGAGGCAACCTTTGATAGGGCTGACAAAGATAAGTGTATAATTAATCATCATACTAGTCCTCTCACTTAACTATGTACTATCAAAAAGATACTAAAATAATCTCACTAAAATTATAAAGGTTTTTGTAAAGTTTGTGAGAATGGATGCATGCTTGTTAGTCTTTCACGCGAAAGCTCGTGGTTGGATTAGGATTAATCTTAACATGATGTTTTAGGACCTGGATTAACATAGAATTATTTTAACCTTGACCCATAGAGGCCTAGCCGCGGGAAAACCTAGTGTTCCATAATTACGGAAATTTTGTGTAGAACAAATTAAACTGGTTAATTGACTGTTATTTTCGAAAGAAATAATTATAAATTATAAAATATGTATATTTCCGTATGTAACACAAAACGTGTCTTATATTTGCAACTTGAAAAATACTAAAAATGTTTAACTACTGTTAATTTAGTTTAGGCACTGAGATTAGTGATAGTAAGTATAAGACGATTAAGATTATTTTACTTACAAATAGGATAATCTATAATCTTATTCCTTGGAAAGATTATATTTTAAGCAATCAATTAATATAATCCCAAGCATGGAAATGGATGGGAGGAAGATTCAACCATGCCAAGAGACCTGGTTCTATACCCAATCATAGCTGTAAGTAGATATTTGTGTGCATACAAAATCGTAACTATGTAAATGTAACTTTGATGAACACTTAATAATTTGTAAGTAAATAAAAACTTTGAGACTTCATGTAGGTATTTTTACGTTAGGTAAAATTATTGATGAACAGGATATAAAGCAACCATATACTCTATAATTATCTGTAATAACAACATACGTTGCGTCGGTAGAAGTTTTGAATAGCCATTGCGACTAAAAACGGCATACTAATTTCTGACATGACCTTAACTTATTGGCTGCAGGGCTACTACTCTACCAAAGTAGCATACCTATCTAACATTATTGCAAATCGGCAGATTGAGAAATAAGTAAATGTGGTCGCACACCAAATCACAAAATTACGTCCTTGGTCGACTTGATTATATGTTGACAGCTATACCCACCTTTCCGCGGCCTCAATGGAACCTTACAGATCCTTAACATTATTGCTAATAACAAAAATTATTGTCAATTACGAATACCTTGAGAAAATGAATGCCTATATCGTATCGCGAACAGTAGGTATTCCAGTTTATAATTTCTGAAACACTACAATAATTAAGAGTGCAATGGGTCTGTCGGAAAATGTTTTTCTAAAAAAATATACACATTACAAGTAGGTCTAAAATCTGACAGGTGAAATTCTCTTGCACTATGACAAAAGAAAGCGATCCTACCGTTGCACTTTCCGCTTAATTAGCTTGAAATTGTATGGGTAGACATGGTTTAAACTCCTAGAAAACAAACATTGTGTCTTTTAAAAAAAGACTTAAGTTGCCTTTTTGTTACAAACAATTTAAACGATCGATTTTTTTTAAAGAGTTCTATGCCAATACAAAAATTTGGCCAGGCACTTGGCAAGAAAAGAATTCAGAACTAGTCTCCGCCATAGGTTACATCAATAACAATTATGCGACTTCGGCCATTTAGTTTTTTAATCTAATCTCATAAACGTTTAAGTTCCTCCTTTTTAATAATAAATAGATATATAATGTATTTGATACTAAATTTGCATAATTTATTGTCTCATTGTAATACCTACATAGTATTTTTGCTTCTTCAAAGGCCCCCTAATTCGCACCGTTTGGTCAGATTATGTGTCCAATATTTCTAACCTTATTAAAGAAGAAAGTCAAATTATATTTTCATTATAGATCAAAATAAAGTTAATAAACAATTTATTTTATCATTATTTCTAATCTTTTTCCGATCTAACTTTAGTCGCACGTGTCTGAAATCTCTGGCGCCTTTATAAAAACTAGTGCATTGCAAGTAGCTAATGAATTAATTGAGTTGTCGTAATTATATTAATTTTTTACTGTTATTATCTTAAATTATAGATAATATTTATGTGCATCCAATCTGATTTATTAATATCATAAACATAAATTAAGGTGGTCTAGACTTAAAATGCTTTTAGGTGATTGACCTTTTCGTACAGGTTTTATCTGGTTAAAAACTAGCACCACACCTATGGTGTCTGCCCTGATGCTTTTATACTATAATTCCACATACGGCGTTTTTAAGACTAAGAGAAGATTTGGGTACCTATTTATGTGATGCTTCTTAAACAGTAAGCAGCAATTAAGTATACCTAACGCGTAAAGGAGACTCTTGTATTTGGGGTAATTTCCAAATTTTATACAGGACCATTTCAATTTAAATGACTTACGTGTCACATTGATATATACTAATTAGATAATAAAAATCAAGTTGCTTAGATACTTAGTATTAATTTTTTTGAACAGATTTTATTTTTTTACTGTTTGTTAGAATTTCGGTAGAGATTACTAACCCAACAGTTTTTAGCAGAAAGATACGCGTTAGTCCATGTATTCTTAGCACATGCGTTTGAGGCCATCCGGTATTTCTAGGAAATGTAACTATATATGTATAATGTATAAAATATAAACTGTAACCGTTTTATAATACTTTGAAGATTTTACACTTGTTATTTTTTGGAGTCATATTTTGGGGCTAGATCAAATAATGGGTATGTCAGTAAGTACGAGTATATCCTCTGAAGTTATTTTTTCATCATAATTTGATTATCATAACAATTTTAGTATACAGCTTTTATTTCAAATTTCCGAACTAGTCACCGAGATTTGTAAAATTCTAGACCCAATGCACCATACACGCCGGAAAAGCATTCCACAATCGCCACTAGAATTCTAAAAGTTAAACAATAGATACATAGGTACCTCACACACCTAAGATTTCTTCCCTCAATGAGCTAGAAAGTAAATTTTATTTTGAAACACCACATGTTGAGCTTTTATATAGTTCGAGCCGTTCAGCCAAGCGACCCCGGTAAGGATGGTGGCATGTGTGGTTGCATGTCGACGTAAATACCTGAAGCCACAATGAGCTTAAATGCTCACCGAGGAAGAACCCCAAAGGAGCATCGCGCTCGGAGGACTCCGGTTGTGATCCATTGGAGTTCCTGGAGTACACCACGAAGCGCTGAGGACGGGAGTCCTCCATGCAGCGCTGAGGACGGCCACCGGTGAAGTTTTAATGCGACAAAAATCCCACATAACCCGGCGTTGTCCGAGACGTCGGATACCTTTTGAAGGTTACCCTCACCTCGTACACACTACAGGTATCCTACCTAACTGCTATTGAGGTTTATAGTTATTATTACAACGATCACGGCTGAGGTAGGTACATTATCTACAAACCACCGTTGACTAATTATCGCGCCGTATGTAATTAAGAACTCGGGCACATTTTATTAGAACAATTTTATTATGTTGTCTACTTAATATTTTTGATGACGCTTCTGACCTGAGACTCCATTTTACAACATAAGTAACAAGTAGTTACTTAGTAGAAACGACGCAAATTAAAAAAACCTTTAGGTACCTATGCAGATACATGTAATATTCAAGATTAACACACGTTTGTCAACATAAACGCAAGTAGTTAGCACTTAAACCTCAAATAAATCTATCTAGCATGTAGGAGAAACAGAGGACAATTATATCATCGGATCGGCAACTAAAAAAGGGCTTCCGGGATTGCGAGCGGGGGAGCTCGCACTGTCTAGCCAAGTGACCCCGGAAAGGAGGATGACATGTGTGGTCGCGTGCCATCGCAGACACTAGAAGATGTGATGAACGCTAATGCTCACCGAGAAAGAGCCCGAAAAGGGTGTCACGCTTGGAGGACTCCGTGTGCGTTCCGTTGGAGATCCCGGAGGCCTCCACACAGGCTAAGGACGGATATCGGGGGAGTTTTAGTGCGTTAAAAATTCCACATGACATGGCGTCGCTCTAACGGCGTCGGATGCCTTTTGAAAGTTTTCCCCTCGTGAACAAAAAAGGCACCAGATCAGCACCAGATCGAAAGCGGCGCGTTATATAAAAATAAAATACCAAATTAATAATCTCAACCTTTTATTTCAAGTAGCACACGTTGGCTGCGACACTGAGGTGTAAATTGCATTTGTCTAACACATCGTTTATTTTATCGTCCGTAAGGCTTACTAATGTTACTAGTAATATTATAAAGGCGAAAGGATGTATGTATGTCTGATACCTTTCAAAACAACTAAGCGGCTCTTGCAAAAACTAACTAACTAACTAAAAAATTTGGCAGACACATACATAGTTGACCTAGGTTACATATAGGATAGGTATTCATTACGGTGGTAAACGTCACCAAAGAAAGCCGCGGAAATAAGCTAGTTATTACAATAATTACTACTTATATCAACATTAATAGCACGTACTTGTCCTTTGTTTAAGCACCGTCTTAGACTATTCCTTTCGCACATTCTGACCACTGAGTTAGTACTTAATCGT
The DNA here is from genome assembly GCA_018249915.1 of Cecropterus dorantes dorantes. Classification (NCBI taxonomy): domain Eukaryota; kingdom Metazoa; phylum Arthropoda; class Insecta; order Lepidoptera; family Hesperiidae; genus Cecropterus; species Cecropterus dorantes. The sequence continues at coordinate 6,806 of DWLI01002140.1, forward strand.
ACGTAAGTACATCAATACTTAATCGATAATTTAAATTAGTTTTCATTTGTTTTAAATTGTAATATTTTTGTGGGCATTCAATATAACAATAAAATTAATACCTTAATCCGTATAATCATGTTTATTTTAAACAAATCATGGAACAATTATAAGGATTATAACAATTATATCATCAATTTATAACACAAATGTGACCAGCTTTTTGTAATAAATAACCCAAATAATCATTTAAATCTTTAATTATAAATTAAATTAATAGGCGATATAAAATACACAAAATTATTTTGAATAGGTACATAAATTATTTTCTTGGAAACCTATCTAGGTTACCAGATGCATCTGCTTCTGAAATTGATAATGATATAAGCATAATTCACCATAGCGTAAAGATATTGCAGCTGTCTGCTCTCTACTCATCACAACATTTTTCTTTCTAAATTTCAGGATATCTTCGACGATGCATACAAAATACACATAACGTTCGTACTCAGCTCTCAGGCAGCATTTGAGATGCTAACATCGTTTAATTACTATGTGTATGATATTATTAAAAAACTAATAAAAAACTCATTCGAAATTACATCTACAACACTTTAATATAATAATAATAAACAGATAATATATAGATGTTCCACTGGTAATAACTGCTTATAAAATAATAATTAAGTAATTAACGTGTTGAACTATTGACACTTTGTAACTTTAAAAGTAATATAAAACGTTAATGTCCGCTAGACGCATCATTTACTAGTCAATTGCTAGTAATATAGGACAAATAAATGCATAGGTAATTAATATTAAATTATGAATACAATTATAAATAAATAATTCGCCGCATTGTCTCAAACACCTTCGTGTTATTAGTTGGTTTTTGTAATAGAATAATTCTGTATAAATCTATTTATATTAGAATTAAATTAACCCGAATGACATATTTGCGTCGACCTTTAAATATATACAGGTTTCAGAAAATAATGATTATATAATTGAGTTCAGGAATTGTGTAAAATATAAAAAGTTTCACGTTCTTAGGACATGTCTAGGAGTAGATTATAATGACACCCAATTTTACGAATCCCACAGACGGGCTGTTTACTCCGAATTTTGCATGCATATGCATTGCGTTTGTTCTGTAATTTATTATTTTTTTACAATATTTGGTATCTGCGGGTCAAATCTTGATCATTAAGCTAAAATAAGTTCAATTTTGAATGATTGCAATAATATACTACATGATTAGCTTATTGATGTTATTCTCAATTCAATATGGCGAATGCCGCAAAGTTTTGTTTTACGATACCACCATGATATAGGTACTAAATGAAATTGTCATGGTCATGTCAATGTTATGGTCATAACGAAAATTCTTAGAACACGAAAAAAGCAAAAAGACCTAACTAAATAGCTTGCTTATTAAATTGTGTTTTAATAAATATTCAATAATTGTTTTATCCTTCATTTTGAGCATGAAATTACAATAGAAGTGAGCACGGTTAACTTCAAGAATCAAATGGAAACAGGTTTGTATGCGTGCCTACAATATTTACGGACATCCTTAAAGTGCGGTATCATCGAAACACGCGGAGATTCAATAACAATGTGGGAAGCTGCGCCGCCCATCTACATTCAGGTAAATAACAAGGCCGCGCTAAATTTTATGGTCAAAAATGAACATTCATTTTGGGTATGTACGTCATATGAAATCTGGTTTTAGCTGCAAGAATTTTAATAAATTACAATATCAACAGTTCATGAAATTAAAATTGTTAATTCTGCACGTGTCTGTCAAAAATAATCGTAAACAAGCCGTGCAATATATGCAGGAAAATCGAATTTATATGTTAAATGGGCATAATATTTTGTGCATGTCGGAAATGCAATAACGTGTTACATAATTTAAGATGCGAAGAAGTTATCATGTTAACCGTAGTCAAGTTTTCAATATGAAGTGAAATTTAATTTTGACGCCCCTTCTTGGTTTTTGGCATTTGGAACAGAAGTTGAGTTCTTTGCTAACAATTTAGAATTTAGTTCGGTAAAAATAATTTGAAATCTAAATAGTATTTGAAATTTGACAACCAAAAAAACAGGTCACCAAATTTCATCAATTTTACCGTCCCCTAAGGGTGCCGCCCGGGTGCGCAAGTTGAGATTGTGCCGCCCTCCAAGACGTGCTGGACTCAAGCCTCCTCTATGATTTGGCGCCTGGAACGGCGCTCCGTTCACCCTATAGTAGGGCCCTGATCAAACGTACTTAATTATCAAAGATAAATTAATGTTAAGATTCACTACGATGACACTGTACTCTCTACGAACATCATAGAAGCGCGATTTGACGGCACTGCGACGCAAATGATCGCTATATTTTTATATAATTTCGCTTGTGATCTTGCATATCACGGGGCTCATATGCTACGCGTATACGTATATACGCCACCTCTTCAAACAAACACTGGCATATACTATGCAATTGCAATAATGCAATTTGCATTCCAATACAAGGCATCAAAATCTAAACAACTATTGCTAGTAAAAGTGATGATATACCGTAGGATAGCTACCGAGGTACTAGAATAATATAGTACCTATACTGAATCGCTACTACGTAAGATAAGTTCCGCTTAGGATACGTACCTACCTACTGAGATAATATAATATACTTAATCGCTATTAAGCAAGAATCATTAATTTAAATATAAATTATTACTTTGCTCCTTGCTTTGTGTCTATGCAGAGCATTTGGTGAGCAAAGGGTGGTTATTTAGTAGCAGTTAGTAGCAGTTCGTACATATTTGTAATAGAAATATTGAGTAAAAATCAATAGAGGATATTCCGTTTTCATCAACAACAACCGAATTAAGTGAAGCAGCAATCTAGTCTCGGCCTACTTATATAATGCAGTGAAGATACTCTAGACTATTCATAGATTAATCACTACGTAATTTTAAGCGTCCAAGAATCCCCTTTTAAGGTCTAAATCAAGTGTCAAGGTTCCGAGTGACTACACGAAGGCACATATCATAATAATAGTTCTATAAATATTTGTTGACCACTATTTGCAAACGCTACAAAGGTCGTATTCATCATTGCCAGTAGATTTAAAGTGTTTGCTTTATTTATCCACAACATAATGCCACGTAGAAGCCAAAGTCATGGTAAATCATTTACGATCATTTCGTTTTCCGGTTTATATGGTAAAGAAGCTATTAGCGGTAACGATTAAATCAAATATAATTATGTATCAATCATAGCCATAATAATGGAATTAGTATTTAATATGCCGCTTTTACAATGTTATAAATCGATCTTTATTTTTCCATATCTGCGTATGTCAAATGGTACAAATGTTCTGGTAAGCTTCGGATATTGGGTTTGTATTTCTTGTATTTAAATAATAAAAAACCTAAACCACTCAGGTTCACTCAAGCGTAATAAAATAGTCAGTAATATTTAAAACAATGTTAAATTAAACCGCAAATAATATTCTGCATTCCATGTAACAGCCAAATACGACCATAGATAGGTTTACGGAATGTCATTGAGAAATGCCATCTTATCATGGGAAATCCTAGAGCTCTTAAATGCGTCATCAGCTCAGAGTTATCAGATTACTTTATTATCACAAATACGCAAATTAATTCAAATTAAATTCCATCGGACTTCGATCGGTTGAACTGGTTTAAAGTGGCGTAGATAGCAATTAGCAACCGATAGAGCTTTGGATTGTATAATTTCCGAAACAAGAGTTTCGGAAATTTTATCGCTCCTTGAAAGCAATGTATACTAACTTTGACTTTGAAGGTGGTAGAATTCTTTGTGGTTTGACTCTAGCAGCGCCACCGTTATGCACTGTAGTGTTCTGTTGAAGGGTGTGGTAAGGGAGACATACTTTTTACGAAACATCGCCTCTTAGCCCTCAGGGGAAGTAACGCATCTGTGGCTAACCTTAGGTGAGACTTTGATCTTACCTAAGGTTGATTACGAATGTCCATGGGCAGCAGTTACGACTTACCATCAGGTTGCCTGCATGCTCGTTTGCTACTTCGATAAAAGAAAAAATCGAGGAACAGAAGGAAGGTCTTGATCCACTACTGTATATTAATATGTACCTTTTTATACTTACTCTATAAGGATGCGTGTTTCTCCACGTGAAGAAAAACAATTATACATTTTTGATGATAAAAGGATTTGTAAAACATGAACAACTATTTCAAAATCCATCCATTAATGTTGATCACAGATGTGTTGCTAGATGCAACGCCTTAGGGATAAGGTGAAGTACCGTTTGTTAACAGCTTATCAGACCCTGCAAATCAGAAAATGATCATTTTGATAATAGATATCACTATAATATAATAGATATTACACCTACATTATAGATACTCTTATATATGACGCTCGTGCGGTCTAAACAAACGTGAAAACCGTGCCGTGGAAAACCCACAACGGAAGTAGTTATGGGTGGGTGGTATATAGTATATTGGTAGTTAATTTCTCGTTAATATGTATGTTTGCAAGAAAATGTAGAGTACCTAAATGGTCTTCTTCTCTTTAAAAACAAGTACATCATCGCTGACGTCGTGGCGAACCACTGCTGGGCATATATCTCCTCTCAGAACGAGAGCCTACATCGTAAGACAATCTACACGCCTGAGAATTTTCTCTTACGATTCTTCATCACCTTTAAAACAAGGATCAATCAATTTCTAATATAAGGTGCATATTACAAACCAGAGGTAGCAAATTAATCCTGTAATGCCCCAAAAGGCAAGTTTTCAACCATTACGCTATCACTGCTACAATAAATTGAAATAAATACCAACCAGTATACTCATATTACCGACTGCAGACATACAGACGTCGCTGTTAATATATATCATTTTTGTTTGACCACGTGAAGATCTGCGACCGGAGTCGTAGGTACTAGGGTCATACACTAAAATGATATTATCTTTCCCATTCATTTGATGTGTATTGCCAATTTATTCAACAGGAACTGGTTTTGCTGTCGTTATCTTAACATAACTAGTCAATTGTAAACAAGTTTAAGCAAATGGCGGACAGTCTTACCATACAGGTGTCTAAAATGTATCTTGATTATTCACCTCATTCGTGTTAAACTAACATTTAAATTACTTTAAGGTTTTACTTAAGATTTAATTTAGTAGCTTAGTTGTGTCACCAGTAAGGGAGTCCGTCATCTGTTGACAAAAAATAAGTTTACGAAATGTAAGCATATCAGTTTTTGTTGCTTTGACGTCATACGGTAGAATAGTGTTTACAGTAATATTGGAAATCTATTAGGATGAAGTTCATTCTCATTTAAAATTCAGTAAATATTTAAAATACAATTTTTATTTACCAGTCTTTATACGTTAAATTTACATAACATTGGCATTGTTGAATTAAAAGACATTTACAAAATAGTATATTTTAAGTAAAACAAAATATTGTCACTTATGTAATATCTTTAAATATTATTTTTATCAGCCCACAGAAGATCAGGATGGTCTTTAGTTATTTTGTTCCGGGACCTTCAATACGTCTAACCGGTAACCATTATGATGAGCTCTGAACCACGCGGGTTGTCAAAAATCCTGAAACTTCTTTTTATATTTTTAGTTACAGCGCGTAATGCGTTCAGCTTCCAGTTCTGTCAAAAAAAATATTAATTCACGTAGAGCTGAAAATTGGTGACGTCTTATATACGTTACTATACTTATATAAAATGTCAAAATAGAATAGAATAGAAATCAAAAATATGTCAAAATAGAAATATGCCAATAATATTTTTTCATAGCATTTGTCTTTTAACTATTATCATAAAATGAGTTAAATAAAAATATGTATACGTCATGCAATTATGTACGAAATATGTCCTTTTATTTTTTATTGCACATCATTCCTGAGATACAACGACCACCTGTTTTATTTGGTAGCTTTTAACGTGCTTTATTATCGTCAAAAAAAAAATGTGCAAATTCTTATGTTTTCCTTATGGTGCAATTTCAACTATTGGTTAGACACTAAGTAGGTTTCTTAATTGGTATCATAAACTGGTAGTTAAGAATGTAAAATTTTGATATTTCCCTATTTTTCTGGTTAGACAAGATTTTGGTTTAGATTTTAGTTATCCTTGTACATGTCATTTATTAAAAATGGCACCCATAATTGTAATGGCGAAACTAGAATCGAATTTAAGAAAGACTAAATAATATTAGTTGTTTTTTGGTGCCTATGATTCAACTTTTGATATTCTTGGCTTATTATAGATTAAAATCTATTCTTATGTACTTTAGGTATATGTGGACTGAGATTTTTTTATGAAACTGTCAATAATACATTAAGTGTGTAACGTTCAAGTAAGTACGATCCATTACGTCGTAGAAATAATTTGTAAATACACCTAGCACTATTTACCTGGACTAAGTGGTTAGCGATAGAGGCTGACGCCAACCTCTATGTGCGTACCATAGATAGATTTGTTTGTTCGAATTTACGTGAGAGATGGCCGAGCAAATATAAGATGAATAAAACATAATCACGATCTTTTATATTTCAATGCGATTTAAGATTTTTTCTCGCATGCTTATTTGATTTTGATTTGCAAACCACGAATCGCAAAATAAGTGGGTGCTTTACCTGGATTTAGATTTTATCTCAATTATAATGAAAAACTGTTAGACATGTACTTCACCTCTGAATTTGCGATTAACGTTATTATCAAACAACAATGTCGTCTATCTTTAGAGACTGTACTCCTGGCTCATAACCGTAATTATAGTAATAAAATCGATATCAAACTAGCGCCCTCTACCTCCTCTTTCAGAATTTGAGTATTTTAGAAGAATCGCATATGAGAGCAACTATTCAAAAACAATAGAAGACGATAAGATCACGTCAGACATCGCCAATAGGCAAGGGGAACCCCCTCCCCGCCCCTCACTCACACACAACAACAG
>DWLI01002141.1:0-13766 GCA_018249915.1 Cecropterus dorantes dorantes
GATACAAATCTTAGTTTACATTTATGTTACTTTAACATATCTTTTTTACGCGGGTGAGACCGCGGGCTCAGCTAGTTTCCTATAAAAATATGCATATCGTCTATATCCTGTACGAAATATATCTGAGCTGCCAAGCTATAGAAAACCTACATCAAACGATTTCTGGTTAGGATATTCAGCGATTCAACGAGGAATCCTAAAGTGCTCTAAAAGGCAATAAGATTAATCTTCTTATCTACGATATTTGGATTTTAAACTTAAACTGAGGCAATTTGAGAAGAATTAAAAGACATTTTACTGGAAATAGCTATTCTGCCTCCCTTTTTTAAAAAGCAGATTTGTAATTTGTTTATCTGTATGACATTTGACAGGCATGTAAAAAGAAAAAAATAGTCGCGAATAATAATAAAGCCAGGCAAAAATAAACAGGCATTTAGTCATAGATATAGTATGGTACTTTTGGTCCCAAAAAATTAACGAATTTGACAGATAACATATTTACGTATTAAAAGTGACAGGGTGAACAACACGTATTGGTGTCTTGCTTGTAAGATTCTTCCAATTTAGTACTTTCCTTCTAGAGCAGCGTAGTGATAAATTATAACAATAAAACTGTCTCATGAAGAGGTTTAAAAAAACATGGATTTAAAAAAAGGAATATGTAGATATTAACAAATAACAACTTCCGGTATACCTACATTTGTGACATCTTCTGTCTTTTTTTTTTAATAAACTCGTTTGTAAGCATATTCTATTTGTTCCATGATAGACAATTTCAAAAGTTATAACAATTTAGTGAGAAAAAAGACAGATATACTCCTATTACTATTCACCAAAAAAACATCCAAGAAGTTTTTAACTCTACGGACGTTACTCATGTAATGCGATCTGATGTAGTTTTGCTGACTTTTTATGGCATCAGCCTGTCATACGTGCCTTCCTGAGTATGATATCGGAGCCTCAATAGCATTTGCACGAAGCAAGCTTAGTTGCAGTGAAAAGACTCATAGTTGCATATCACTAACATTTTTTTAACCTGTAATTTCAGTGACACATGTATATTTTATATTATCGTAATCGAATATTACTTTCAAAACAAAATGCAAAAAAAAAATGCAAATTACAAGTTTTTATAACTAGGTGTGCTACGCGGTTTCACCCGCTACGTGATTTTATATAGCCTATAGACTTCCTCAATAAATGGACTACTTATTTAATACAAAAACAATTTTTAAATTCGAACCAGAAGTTCCTGAGATTAGCCCGTTGAACCCAACAAACTCTACTGCTTTATAATATTAGTACTATAGATAATCCTAGATATTTTTTGTTGAAGGTTTTCCCAGTGTAACAGGCATTTTTTTCAAATGGATCAATTTTTATGTCATCAGATTTTAAAAGACTTGACTAGGATGGCACCATCACACCATTTTCTAACTTATAACAATAGTCTTAAGTGCTAATTTTATTAAATAGAGATAAATTTCACGTCCACAGGTTCGTAGCAAACTTTGATCCTTAAATTTGTAACAATGTGTGAACGACCTTAGGTAGTACACCTATCGTACTTGGGGTTGATTACAGATGTTAGTGGATGTTTATGCTCTTACGTCTTCGAAAATAGGAAAAGCTTCCTAAACACAAATATATGTAAGTACCCAAAACAAGGATAGAAGGATAAATATTCAATATTCGAGAATTAAATTTTTCAATATTACAAAAATAAACAAATAAACACTCGACTCGATATGCCTATTTTGATGTTGTTTATATATACATAAATTAATAGTCTAGATCACCAAATATACCTATCATACCTAGAGTTACAAAACAAGTTCATATATTTTATTACCTTTAAGCTACCAATTAAAACACGGATGTTAAAAAACAACTAACGATACAAAAGGCGCAGACAAAGCTGACTCGTTAAGCTACAATAAAATCGATCAGAGGAATAAATGTATTGATTCAGCAGTTTTTCGATAAAAGTCTCACACGCAAGGTGCGCTCGAGTCGGGCATCGTGCACTGCATTCTTCCAAGAGGGACGGGAGAGGGAATAGATGGGTTGCATTCTTAGTTATTCTTACCGTTTCCCGTTAAAATCCATCACTACAACCTCAGCGACACTCTCCTAGCACATTTTCAGGGGTCACTTAATATAACTGTTTTGAACACACGCGCAAATTATGATCTTTTGTTTGACATCACTGCCGAAAACCGGAGCGCAATAACATACACAACCGAAAGCCCGACGTATAACAACCAAACTGGATTCATTTGGCCTGTCCGTCCGGCGCGGAATGCTATTGTTCTATCCTTTTTTAACTCCAGGCGGAGGTTTCGCTATCTCGTTCTCTCGGAGAAAGGCGCCAATGCGCTGCGCGGGCGCCGACTCCTTCCTTCGGGATGGGTTCGAACAAAACAAAGCTCTATTGAAACAAGTTACAGTTAATGGGGCTTGAAACCTCAGGTGCCCGTCAACCGTCAAGTACTATGTGATTTAAAATAAATGTTAAATAAGCGTGTCATTACCTGATAAATATTTTTAAACCAAGTAGATAAATGTTAAAAGAAATGCGACAACAACCTTTATATCTGCTCGTAGAATTTTATCTCAGCTTCATACATATCAACCCAGTCCTTCTTTTTTGTAGCCTGTTTAAATGGTCACGCTTTTTAAATTATTGAGATTTTCGTTGATCGGTCCTTCTATACTATAATACGAACTTTTTCTTTCAAAAACAACTCTGAATTTTAATAACTACGTTTACTATGCGGTTGTTTTATCGAAATACATCCCATATATAGCTGTAGATAGCACTCTTTAACTAATATTGTGCTACTACTAATAAATACCAGTAAATAGATACTTAAACCGAAAATAAAATTGGTCTGATCATAATATTTAGTACATCATATGTAGAGTTACAGATAAAAGGAATTTAAGCGTAGGTACAGCCTATTAAAGATTCCGTTCACACGTTAATCTTCGAAGTGTTGATTCGATCACTCCCACGCGTGGCCAAGAGATCTAATCGTGAGGTAGCCAACCCGGGCCAGCCTAGCCAACCATTTCTCTCACGATGATGCTCTGTTTGATAACGCTAACCCTAAGTATATAAAATTAATTACCTTTTTGTTTATGAAATGAAAATCCAACACGCACTAACGGTTACGAAGATTTTAAAAGATAATACACTCACATTCCCAACGGGTGTTTCCCTTTATGTAACATGTGGAAAAAACGCAAGAATCTATTATAAAAGGAATAATCACCTAAAAGATAAAAACTGTTAAACTGAAATATCTCTAGCAACGATTTCCTTTAATGTAAGTTTCAATTTGTATCATTACAATTTCCATCGCTGCTTTCTATAAAATTTACATTACTAATCGTTGTTAGCTCCAGTGTATGATCCAAAATAATCTACTTTCAATCAAAGTATTCCAGTTTAAAGTAGTTTATACTCGTCCGTGCCGTGAGGACACAGAAGGACCTCCGTAAGTATAAGACACCTCAGGATCAGGAACTATAATGTCACTACAATCATGTTCATTGTAAACAATATTTATATACATGTGCAGTACATGTCCTCTCTCATACATCTCATATTGTAGTTTTTCAAAAATTTAATGCTGTTTATTTGTGTTGCCAATGGAATTCAATAACTATAAATGTCAACGCAAACGTCAACTCATTCCTTGTTTCCCTTTTAAAAATAAAAAAATCATGTTCATCAAATTAGGCTAATTCATATTAGTCTCGCAGCTAATCTCTACCCACGCTGCGAGACACGAATAGTAATATATTTATGTGTATTGTAAGTTTATCGACCCACTCGATTTCCCATATTATGAATTCTGAAAGAATAATATTTTTTGTGAAAGTTACTGCCACAGGTGATACAATAACTAACTAGCAGCAAAACGTGATCCCGATAGATTTCTTAGTTTCTTTGAACATCGGCACATCCGCAATGCATTATTGAAACGTATATTTTTTCCGGGTGAACTAGAGTACTGACAACTCGGAGTCATGAATCAAATTCTACACTATTATCAAGCTTTCGCCAACACATCTGCGCAAACAGTAAAAACGAATGACAACTTTAATATTGTCGTATGGTTTCTTAGAACACAGCATGTTATCCTACAGTGCAAACTAACAAAGACATGGATTTCAATCGCTAGATATGTCGTCAATTTTGAAGAAAGACACACTCAATTAGGTTTCTTTAAATCATATCTTTGTAAGGATGGTAGCTTTTGTACAAAACGACAATGGTAATCTTTCAATTATTATTAATTAACACCTCGTAGAATGGTAGAGGGAAAGCTCGTAAGGAAACGTATGAGAGTTCTTTAAAAAAATAAAGTTTCCAAAAGTGTATATTCCACCAACAGGGACTAGACCAGCTAGGTACACTACACGGAAAACATACTACTTTTTAACTAGACGGAAAACATAAGTTTACTCAAAGAAAATAGACACGTATTTTTAGATTTTACGTATTATACCTACACTACAAACCTACGAGCTGATTCTATATTAGGATTAAAAATATTAAGATATTGCTTTACTTTACCTCTGTATATCATATCTACAATTTAAGTCTTTGGAAAACGGCATACTCAATGGAATTGCGACAAAAAGTAACTTTAATGGTCCACTGTAATTTTATGAGTGCCAGCGCATTCGGCCTCCGACGAATTCATTTTAAGATCGCTGTGATAATTCTGTCAAGTGCCTCGAGGAATAATCTACTTTTTGCTTTGATGATTGTTGTTACCGTAAATAGCAATCTTAAACTAATTAAACATCAACAAGGAATTTCTCAAAGGGCCTTTGTGAAGTCATTTGTGCTCCATCTCAGCTACAATCAGGACACGTTTAGTTTATTGAAATAAGCTTTGGAGCTATATTGAATATAACTAACAATATTCAGCTTTAATATTTAGTCCATTTCGGACTAGAATATCAAAGCTGAATGTCGTATTTTTATTTTCCAAATTGTTTTTGATAAAGGAAATCAAATCATTTGCTTTTATTACTTCAATTATCTAGTATCTCCTAAAATACAATATTCTATACTGTATTCTACATTATGAAACGGCATACTAAAGTAATAGGCCACTACATACTTATAAGGGAAGGAAATGTTTAACTTTCGTTGAAAAACTTCAGGCCGACAGTCCGCGAGCATTTTATTCACACAAACAAGTTTTTATGTGCAAGTAATGCACAGACAGGTGGTCTCGTAATCTGGAGTATTGATGCTACGTGCTTTGTGGAAAGACAGCGAGGTGTAGGACTTCGGTGTACATTAAACTGTAGTACGACGCCAAGTTACAAAACTTTACCAGGAAAGTGCTAGGTGACACAAAAGAAGAGTCTTTTTAAGCAAGAAAATAAGATTAGCTACGATAGCATGCTCAGTCGCTAAGTTGTGTGTCGCGTTAGAAGCAACTTTTAAAACTAGATTTTTCTTTTCATACAGTTCAATGCTTTGTCATTTGTTTTCGTTGTACCTACCTGTCTGCAAATTCCAATTTACCAAACATTTCATAACAGTTACCGGTTATGCAAATGCAAGAAGGTACTTAAATTCTTCCGTCACTTAACTAAAGTCTAGCTCCACCTCCTCAGCCAAACGAAAATCCTGTACTGCCAGTGTACCCTCATAATATTTACTTAGCTACTAGTTGATAAGACAATTCTGAAAATATTATTTAAGTAATGTCTACATTACATGAGTCGTACCCACACCATTGCTATAAGAAGATATAAAACATACGTCTAGTTTCGCTGTCTACATATATTATGTTATGTATACTGTACTAGAGTTTAATATAATTTTAAGCTAATCTGTTTTAAGTGAAAATTCACCTCGAGATTATTTTTGCGAGGTGCCTGTGAAAATATATTTTAAGAACATACTTTTAAAATAAGAATTAAGAAACTATGGATATCGCGCGGGACAATCTGGGTGTCAGAACTTTGTCCGTTTAGATTAAACTGCAGTCTGCATAAACTTGGCGGCAACTTTACTTAGAAAACCATTGCTTCTTTTTGCAACGAAAAAGGAAGAATACGCTCGCCTCGTACTTTCTTCAACACTTAGTCGGTGTGCACTTTAACTTTGAAAGACACTTTTTGTGTTGCTTTCTTTTGAATTGTTTACTTCACAAATAGAAGCTGAAAGTTGTAATTACGCAAGTAAAGTACATATTTATAGGTTATGACTGCCTATAATATACTTTACTTGCATAATTGTTGGTAAAGTTTTATTTAGTCGTAGGACAGCCAAACGTTAAAGCTTGTAATTTATTTGTATTTATAATAACAGAAATTGTTATATTGAAGGTATGCTTCAATGCGAATTGCCAAATTGCAAATGTAAAACCTGGTGGTAGGAATTTTTTGTTTGACCGAGTAGACACTACCACCACATCTATTTGTATCGTCAACGGCAGTCATGCATCGTCATGCAAATTTTCGTTGTGGCATTTTTACCCTGATTACGGCTGACTTACCTATGGGGAGACCATCTTGGTCCTCAGGAGTAGCAATTGCTTAATTAATATATAATACCTGCAGTAATAACCACTTCAAATGGAGCCGTTAGCCACTTTAATCTTATAAAATATATTTATATACGATATTTCCGAACACGTAGCATATTAAACGCAGCGCTAATTTTAAGGCTAGTTATATCAGAAGCAAGCAGGACCATTTGCTGTATTTTAAAACAACGTACGCCACTTAGATTTCGACACGTGATAAAAAAGCGTCGCAGATTAAAAACGCTGGCGTTTGCGTATTTAGATAAGTATAGATGTGTTTACATTTCAACGCTATTAGCGGAAGTTAATAAAACGCTCATTTTAATGATATTTAAGATTATATCATCATAATAGGTACTTTGAAGTAAGCAGTGTGCAATGAAACAGAGTATACGGGTTCTGTACTGCAAATAATTGGTTATTTACCAAGTAAAATTTAACAACGAACTGTCTTACAGAACTTTATTTTTATTATTTTACTGTAAGTGTACTTTTGCAATTGGTTGAAATTTTTTTCAAAGTGAAAAGTAGCATTTATTTCATTCGTGTGATGTGTAATGGACATTTTAAAATGACGTGAAAATTGGAAGTGTTTTCTAACATTGACTTGCAACTGTAGACTGGCGATAAAAATACGTTGTACTTCTTAATTTAATTTAAATATATCACAACGTTGATATTCCATTTAAGCGAATCATTGTCTAATGCGTAAAGATATGAAGGTAATCTATTCAAATGAAATATTTGTTTTGAAACAAATACTAATAAAAGCGCCCCAAAGTATGAGTTACAACACGTAATACGCAATAATTATTTATTTCTAAATATGAAATAAATGTCATATTAATATAATGAATTAGTTATAATGAATCTCATGGCGGCTTTGATAATTTGTAATAAAAACTTCAGTTTGTTTCATTCAATATTTTATTTCCATTTGCGACTGGGTACTGAACAAATCTCACTTAAGATGTAACATAAAAACCACTCAGGCTAAGGCCACATTGCGCTTTTCATCTCACGTCTTTCCCAATATATATGAAAGTAACACTTTTTTATCGCAAAACAATATCACAACACGGCACAAGTGCATATTACAATCTGTTTAAATTTGAAGACTTGACAAAAAAACATTAAAATATGAGTTTCAAAAAACGCGAGTGCATAAACGCAAGTGCGGTATTAGCCTTACAATGTTTTATTGAAACCAGAAGTGCTTAGTTATGGTTCTATCGAGATTGCAAAAATTTTGTAAAATAACAGCACAAGTGAGTCACGAAAGAAGATTTCGCAAACTTTAAGTACCTAGTTAGAAAGCATAGATACTCAGTTTATTAGCATTTGGGTGGTAAATATAAAAAAGCACCAGTCCATTATTTAAAATCACTGGTAGGGAAATGTATCCATGAAGACACTTACAAATAACAGTCACTTTCGGCCATTTTCTTATATAATTACCATGACTGTATCACTAAATGTATAGTATACTATGTAAAACCAATATTACTTGTAGATAGATTGAGTGAAAAAGGGATTAAACTATTTGTTGTGTTTTACGATGAAAATGTTTTGTATATTGTAACTGTAACTAATTGTACTGAAGTGCCTGTAACTAAATCTATTTTATCTTACGAATGAAAAGGAAACGCGACAATCTTGCTCACAAACATGTATAATTACCGTCATGGTTCTAGAGCACTTTGAATTGTAGACGTCATGTGTTTTCCAGTTGACCACATTGTATGACGCAATGAGCAAGTTTCACAGTCAACTCAATACTGTATACCTGCATGCAAGTCAAAGTATAAAAGACGCGATAGACGAGCTTCGAATTGAATCATGCAAATGTATGCCGCGACGTTCAAGCGTCGTAGCTGAAGAAAAATTGTGTGCAGTACGAAGCAACTATCTTAATCGGTAGTACGTAGTGTTAACGTATCATATGATCATGTGCCGTGGCAGAAAAACATCAACAAACAGCTCAAATTCGTACGATCGAAAGCCATGACAGGAAACCGATAAAGAGCGCAATTACGCAATCAAGTAGGATATTGTCAAAAAACGCGTCATACATTTTTGCGTCGACGGACGATTGACTAAAATCAACCGTACAATATATTAACGACTATCAAAGTTAATTTTGACTACTTTGCCAAAGTTCCAGAACCATTTCAGTTACTATACGGTAAAAGACATTGCTCTCATAAACCTCTAAACATTTTATACATTATACATATCACATTAATGTTTACATTCAAAATACCATACACATTCCATTCCGACTTGGGGTCATTGCAATAATTATAGATAAATAGCGAAATATTAACAATCCAAAATAAGACCAAAATATCTATAATACCAACCGATTTTATAATCCCATAAAATATTACGGATTTATAAAAGGAGTTCAAACATTACAAGATCAGTTTCAAAATCTCAAAATGTATACCAATGTACATTCTGTCAGGTTGAGTTGAGTGGTTTTGAACTAATTAGCGTAAAAATATAACCTTATATTTTTGTAGAAAAAGTATAAAATTAAGGATCAGACTGGAAAGTGGGACGTAACTTCAGTTGTAATATAACTAATTATAATATCAAAAGGAAAATGTAGTGTAGAGTAAATTTAATTAAAGATTCCAGATAAATCAGACGCGAAACTACTTACCAATGCACATAAAGCTACTTTTTTTTTCAATTTTCTTTGCAATATATTGCAATAATAATTTACAACATCAAATAAATTTTAAAATTACGTCATTTAACATTGAACCTTAAGTTATATTTAGTATAAACTATTTATCGATTATAACTTTTAAACATCGCGTCCGAATTACGTCAGAGATTGAGAAGCGGTCACAGGTTTGAGATTTTAAATTGAATTTCAATGAAGCGTTTGCTCTTTATACCGTAATTTCAACATTCTACCTAAACAGCTACAGACGTCATTGGTTAAGAGAAATGAAGCCTCATCAAGTATAACAGTTAACATAGTAAATAAAATTAGTTTACAATTTGTACACATTTCTAATAAATGTTCATTCACAACAAACGATAGTAAAAGGAATACATATAGAGGAAATTCGCATATGCAGTACAAACTGACAATGCGCAATGGAGCATACTCCGTGAACACTTGTAAAGGAAGCCCTCGTCTACAGGTCGTAATTAGGGTTGCCAACCGAACTTTATATAAAGTATTGTATTTTTTGGGGAAATTGTACTTGTATACTTTATGAGAAAAATAAAGTTCTCAACAATACTCTATTTGGCATGATCTGGGATTTAAAAAGTTTAGTCGTTATCATTTTACATGAAGCGATCTGTTATGTCAATGTTTCTATAGCTTAAATACTTAGGGTTATATAATGATATAATGTTTATATTTGGCAACCTTTTTTTCGCTCATCAAATTGCAGAGACACATTGCTGTAAAGATGGCAACCCTAATAATGTGGTCGTAATATTAGTTGTTAAGTAACAGGGCTTACGTTAACAATGTACGAACAAATCACAACATAGTACAGACTATACATTAACATACTTAGTGTTTTGTGCATAACTATCCTATATCAACGTTTCAATACAAAAAGCAAACGCGACAACCCTAGTTTCACAGTAAAAAATAAATTAGACTAAATAAATTACGTTAATTCACACATCACTATTATAATTCGGAATGTTCATTGCCATCAGCTAATTGTGGTGTCTCAGTCTCTCCCCCAGAGTCGTCTTCTACTTCAACTACTGGTTTTTCATCTTCAACTTTTTCCTCTGTATCCTCTGCTTTCACCTCTTCCTCATTATCTTTGCCCTCAGCATCTACTACCGTTTCGGTTTTATTATCCGTCTTCTTTGCCGGTTTCTTCGGACGCCATATCTTCATTTTATTCACGAGATACTTCACTTCTCTGTCCAAGCCATGCATTTTCTCCCTAATGCTGTCAACAGTCAGTTTGATGTCTTCATTCTTCTTGAGAGCTTTTTGCTCCTTCACAGATTTGTCGAGCCAAGATTTGGTCTCATCGATTTTCTTTTCAAGGACATTAATTTCAACGTCAGTGTATACGTCGCGTTCAGCGTTTGTATCCTTGGTGAAGTTCTTTGCCATTTTAAGGAATTCCTGAGAGCTGTTCAACATATTGCGTAAGGCAGCGACCGCGTCTGGTCTCTCTCTGTGTTCCCAATGTTTGTAGAAAATAGAGTTGGTTTTATCCTTGAGGAGCGCCAACTTTTCGTCAAACATTTCAGTGGCTGCATCATAACCGTCCTCATAAAGCCATTCTGAAATCTCACTGCACAACTTAGTGATTTCCTCAATCTGTTCTGGGGTGCCACATTCCGCATACTCATCCATGTTTATCTTCATTTGAGCATCAACAACGAAGGCCTCGAGATTATTAAGCGCAGTTTCCCTTTCAACACGCTTCTTATCAATAGTGTTAAGCTCTGTTATCTTTGTTTTGGAAGCCTTGAATTGCTCTTCAGAAAGAGGCAATAAATTCAACAGTATTTCTTCAGATTTGATAGGTTCTTTTAATACGACAACCTTTGCTTTAGGTTTGCTTTCTGCTTGTTCAGTAGCATTTTGTTTGTCAGTTGTTGTTTCATTCGCATTGAGTGTATCATTCTTTTCAGGTGCTTTTTCTTCTGCTTTCTCCTCAGCCTTATCAGTGTCTAGATCGGTACCGAAAAGCTTACTGATAGTACTTCCTATTTTCGATAATGTGCTATCCTTGTCATCATCCGCCTCCGTTACGGTCTTTTCAGCTACAAACTCTACGTTAACACAGTGGAGTATGCCAGAATCGTCCATATTAAAATGAGCTTTAATACCTTTATGCTCAATATTATCTCCGGTATTCTTTGCTATGGTATCACTAACTCCGGATAAAATGACATGAGATATATTAACAGGGCCAATGTTTGCAAGTTCATTTGAAGGAATGTGGTCCAGTTCAGCATAGTTTACATAGAAGGAGAAATCATTTGTATGCTTGTTGAAAGTTATCAACTTCTTTTGAGGGTACGGGTTCATTGGTCCAAAGAGTGTCCTTTTGATCTGTAACGAAATATATTAACATTTAATTAAAAATCCAACATTTTTAAATAGTTTATCTATGATTATTAAAATGTAGTTTCTTTATTTAAGACTCACATGAGGAGTCAACAACAGGTGAGAAGGAATTGATGCATTATAGCTAGATTTATGTGTTAACAGACCACATCT
Source organism: Cecropterus dorantes dorantes (assembly GCA_018249915.1). Lineage (NCBI taxonomy): Eukaryota > Metazoa > Arthropoda > Insecta > Lepidoptera > Hesperiidae > Cecropterus > Cecropterus dorantes. The sequence continues at coordinate 11,797 of DWLI01002141.1, forward strand.
ATTATTACACTGTTGAGATCTAATATTTGTTATATATTTAGAAAAAGACGAAGAAGAAGAAAACTGTGTTCTATAAAATAGAATGTGAAATTCATTCGCCTCAGCATTATCTCTAGAAACAATAATAATATGGTAGCGCAATTGTAGATATTAATAGAATAAGATTTATATTTAAAAAAAGACAAAAAATATTGATTCATCTTACCGTTTCCTGAAACAGGACATACCGGTGATGAGTATATAAGACATATTTGACATAGTATTCAAATCACAAAGTAAACAAGTAACACTAACAATCATATCCTACATATAAATAAATAGAATTGATTTTTTTTTTTAAATAAGCATGCAGTTCATCTTATGGTAAGAAGCCACAACAGGCCATAGACATCTATAATCATTCCTTAATAGGATTGTTGTAGACCTCAGTTGAGGTGGTGTTTTGATCTGATGGTAGTGTGTATATAAAAATTGAGTAACTGACAATTTGTTCCCCCAAAGACCTATACAAAATAAAGACATTTCATTTCATTAACATTCTACAGACGACCTACGTGGCGAAGCGATCACTATACCGGTCTGACACGCAGTGGGTTTCAGGTTCGATCACGGGCCAAACAGAGATGTGAATGATGCTTTGAAATTTCTGTTATGAGTCTGGGTGTTTGTGTATTCGTCTTTGTGTGTGTCCATGGCACCCACGAGACAGGAGGAGATCATAGTATGGGGCTATGAGTGTGGAAAGCGTTATCTGTCTCTTTCTTATGCACACCCTTCAAACACAGTATTTCTACTACAGTAATTCTATATGCATCGAACTATGAAAGATTCTACAACTTTATGATCTATAATAGTATCAAAAAAACTTACCACTCTTTCACTACCATCCGAATTAGTGCCCCGTGTGAAAATAACATTGATGGGTAGCAACACAGCATCTCGCACGTTCAACGCCGCCACCTTGTAGCCGGTCGCCAGTGACGCCGCTCTGTGTATGGAGAGAATGTTTGTTTTAATATCATACTGCCGCGGTTACATCCGTATTTTCAAAAAAAAATTGGATACATATTTATGTTATACTCGCATTTTAGACTTGTAAATTGTAATAACTTATTAGAGTAGATAAATTTGAATCAATAAAATAGAGACAAATTTTACATCAAGATATTACTATTTTTTTCTAATATATTCAATGCACGGATATGTAGAACTTTCATTTATATTATGTGAAGGGATGTTTAATTTATTTCAACTGTAACTTTTATAATAAACTAGATCTTTTTATACTTTCTTAAGTTTTTTATCTATTTAAGAGAATTTATAAATTTGGATTATGATAAAAAAAAGGGTTTTTGGTTTGCTTAACTATTATTCACAATAATGATGTCATTTACAGGTCTTTTATTACAATGCACTTACACCATACACGAATCAACTGGGTAATATAATCCAATAATCAAAGCTAGCAGGTCTAAACACTGCGAACACATACATACATCGTTACGATTACCGTATTGCTGTATTCGGTACTCTCTCTGATGCTGGTTCGTTCTTTACAGGGTGCAGGTTTAAAGACTGTGCACATACACTCTTATACACGGAGACATCTGCAGACCCTACTAAGCACAGACACATACATACAATATACACACAAACATGCAGATACGACAACTGTAGCAGTATTATAAAACACATATTATCACTACGTAGTATAAAATAAAAGTCGCTTCCCGCTGTCTGTCTGTCCCTATATATGCTTAAATTTATAAAACTATGCCACGGATTTGAATAGTTTCTTTTAATGAATAGAGGGTTCCGAGAGGAAGGTTTATATATAATATATGCATAATATAATAGAGACACTGATGCTAATTTTTATGCGCTTTAATTGCAAACGCCGGCTACACCCTACGAGATAAATCAAAATACTGTACTATAGTATTTTTTAGTTATCGAACTTTGATACATTA
>DWLI01002142.1:0-13765 GCA_018249915.1 Cecropterus dorantes dorantes
AAACATTAAATGATGTAATTAATTTAAATTAGGTACGTGTCTTTTCAGAAATTCAAGAGGCATTTTGAAATTAATAAATAGACGACAGATTTAATACCATCAATAATTTTGTAAATTCTCCTTCGGGCTCTAAGATTTATTTACTCGACGACCAAGCAGGTCATATTTGAGTTTATATTAGAAAAATAGAAATATTCTAACTGAAACAAGCACAGGGTGGCTTTTTTTTTAATTTGTTCAGCTTACGCCTATCAATCGGTGTATGAGTCAAATATATCATTCCGATGAAGTTGGTCTTCGAAAATATTTTAGGTATTTTCCTTGTATTGTATCTTGTATTCGAGATGTAATGTCACACACGGTGTATCTATCCTACAAATACCAAATTTCAAGATTCCGATATTGTCGTAAATTCATAACTATTTACAATATATACACTTAATACAATAAATACATATTTAAAAAAAAACAAACCAAACAAACAAAATATGTAATAAAAAATATATATGTGAAAATTACAGGTAAAACAAAGAGTCCAAATCGCTGCCTTTAGGGAGAGACCCAAGAATGCTGGCTGCGTTTCTTCTTTGAAAAAAAAAATATGTATTAAGTGATACTAGTTAAAATTCCGTTACATATCGTTCATTTCTAATAAAGAGAGTTTTCATCATTAATTTTACGTCGGCATTCGAAAGACGTGTCTAGTTCTTCAATGAACGGTTGCCGCTCGTAAGATTAATAACATTGAATAATTAATAGCACTTCACTAGGGATTAGAATTTCATACTTTCGATTGGACAGTAAAATCATGATAAATATTACGTCTGGGATTTACGGACGAAGAATTGCAGACCGCATTAAAATGAGCAATAGTAAAACTCGTACCGTGGAAATAATACAAGCAGCAGATGGGAATTAATTAGCTAGAACATCATTAATATTCTCTTGTGCAAGCCAGGGTTCCGATCGATGGTTTTGCGGTAATACTACGTGAATAACTTATGTCTAAAACTCATTGCATGAAGTCTACGTCGTTAAATATGGAAGCTGGTGAAGGCAATTTGTTCGAAATCAAGAACGGTTTTCGTTTATAATACGATCGTGATACCTAAATTTATAGAAGTCGCTTTTTATTCTGATTACTTTGTTATAATTCTTGCCAGTCAATGGTTTATTTGATCGATATCAGAAGGTACAAATTTAGAAATCATTGTTTACATTAAATATTCCTTGTGTAACTTTCAGATCCTGACATTATTGGGCTCTTTCATTAGAAATTCTTTGTCAAGGTCATCGGTACACAACTTCGAGCTCACAACTTCCCAAAGAACCAACTGAGATTCTACTAAACTGAACAAGAGACCGGTGGGCTAATTAATGACCAAAATAAAGGCAGGTCGAAATATTGAGATAAAACGAAGATACTTTTGAGTCAAAATTTTAGTTATTGAAGAAATTGGTCATCAAATATTTGTTTTGGAACACTGAGTCACAATGACCTTAGAAGGTGTACCTCTTATCCATATTATTGCAATAATCTCTAAATTTTATCGAAGTAAAAAACAATAAGGTTTAGTTTTTAAAACCTTTAACTTTAAGTCTTAAAAACAATTAGTAATTCAGTGCTTATAGAGAACTGAATTAATAGAGTATACAGTAATTACAGTGCCCCTTTATACCAAACGCCATGTAGGTGGTCCACAGCATACTAAGGTTGCGTGCTTATAACGACCTAACCGTTCTGGCACTTACTTCGGTTGATCTACTCGATCGTACGAGATTTGTCACGTTTATACACTGTTCACTGAAGCTTGCGGAGTCTTCGATGGTTATCTTTTGCAATAGATGGTTCAATAGTTTATTAGTCATTTTGAAAGCCGTATCTTATAAAGATCTCGATTAAATAGATTGCCGGTTGTTAGTACCTATTGTTCTGATTCGTTAGTTATCTTTATTATTATCCGATCGATTCGAGTCGATTGAAGATCGTTTATTTTTCATTTACATGTATTGAATATTAATAAATTACTATTTCTCGTAAAAAATATTTAGATTAGAAATAACCATTCATATGCAAACACAGCTTTTCGAAAAGAAATTGAATTGTTCTGTTATACATGACTAAGTGTGCTACGCGTTTTCACCCTTCTAAATGAGAAAAAGAAACAAACAACATAGCTTGATGTTATATAGCCTATAGTCTTTTTAATAAATGGGCTATTCAGTACAAAAATATTTTTTAAATTCGAACCAGCAGTACCTAAGATTAGCCCATTCGATCAAACAAACTACTGCTTTATAATATTAATATAGATATACAAGTATTGGCTCATGTATTTGCTTACAAATAAAACAAGGATTATATAGTCGTTATAATTATATACCTAGTGTTTTTTTAATAATATGATCTCATCTTCATAGTGCTTTATAACGCAGAACGACGCTGGGTGCGTGGCCAACGGCGCGACGCGTTGTAGGGTCATATGTCTTGTGAAGTGCCCTGGCACTTGAGTAAAGAATTTTAAAATTTTAAAATTATGGCACATGTTTTTAGACTACATTTATCTTCTGATTTATTAAAAATATATCTTCTCCCTTAATAAAATATATTAACAAAATATTTCCGATTACGTTGGTTAATACCGATTCAGTATTGGGCTGATAAATAGTCGAATTTTTACTGTTCTCTGTATCTGGCGTAAAAGTCAAATCAAAAGTAGCATCTGAACATCAATTTACAATTACCGAATACAAAAGTGACTCAGTTAAAAAACAAACAAGTATATTGCAAAATAACAGTACACAAATACGCTTTGTAATGGGTAAATTTAAAAATAATAGCATTAAGAACGATAGCTAGGTGAAAGGCTGGCAACATTCGCGGCGATGGATCCAACGGAAGTATCACAAGAATGCTTCGGATACAGCACCTTACTTTCCAAAATCTACACGCCACCGACTTTCCACGCCGATGTTATCTCGTAAAAATGAGATTTAGACGAGACGAGAGCAAATGCGTGGCATTTCAAGTAATTAACCGATTTTAATTATTCTGCGCCGCGCAACGGAACGTCCAAGATCATGCCGCCATGACTGCACCTAGTGTTCCAGATTTGAAAATTTTGATTATTTTGCCTCGCATACTAACAGCGTTTTTATCATTTAAATGATTCGATAATTTTGATTCATGTCTCATTTACATAATGGTCTCATTTTTTTTAACGTGTCCATGCTTATAAGATACGATGAACGTTTTAAAACGATTAAATTTGTCAAGATACGAATCTTAATGAAAGTGAAGGATATAAACTGCGGTCCTCTTTAAACTGAATAAACTTTTAAAACTATTTGACAAATTAGCGATACGATAAGAAAACCATTAAGAACTACATTTAGACTGAATACGAATTCTATATTATATTACTTTATATTTTCTAAACAGTCATATATTTATCTATGGCATATTAAAGGTTACCGGCGGTCAGAATAGTGATCGACATATCTGTGTATTTTGATCTTCATATTTATCTTATCTGCTCAAAGCTATTCCATGGGACATGGATACGCTTATTAGGTTTTCGAGAGGTTTTATATGTTTACATTATTATCTCTATTTGGATAATGATATGTTTTGCAAATTTGTTAATATCGACATTGTTATACTGTATTGGTAATTATGTTTGCTTAATAAAGCACGTGTAATTTTGCGACAAAATGTTATAGAAAAACTTTTATAATGAATTCAGACAGATTGAAATCGACCATAAAATTGATCCTACACAATTTTCAAACATTTGACGCGTCGAATTCGCAATTGAAAGCAGCCGAAAATTTAGTTTTATCTTGGTTCATCGCAACTGTAATCAATAAAACGAGTGGAAACTTCTCTATTTCGTTTTGGGTAAGTTCGCGTCAGCGTGAAAAGACTAAATAAGCTGCGTCAGTGTGAAAGGTATTGAATTTAGCAATCGAAGCAAACTTTCCGTCTTGAGCAACTTTGAATTTCTCCATATTTGCGTCTTACAATGAGAATTCCAATTTCCGTTGCAAGTCACACAGATCATAATGGAAGAGTTCGCTTTCAAATCGATTGAAAGCTGTGTTATAAGTAGATTCTGTTATTGATTTTGTCTGGAATGATTTGGTCCAACAATTGTAACAACTGTATTTGGCTTGGAAGATGTGGCCGTGTCGGGCAAACATCCGGCCATTGTTCAGGCTGGTGAGCCGGCCTCAGGAGGCTTCCTTTGCAGTTCTATTTCCAATGTATCTACACAGTTATAGAATCAAGGCGTGTCTTGAAATTCTGAGTTACGATAATTATTTATCAATTTATTCGCTGTTCCATGCCTGATGACAAGGGCAGAGCAATCGTTATGTTTATAGATCGGGTAACATAATGTACCAATCCAAAACTTATACTTTTTGATATGACAATTATAAATCTTATTTAATAACAGTATTGTAAAACGCTGCTCCGGTCTGGTTTAGGTATGACAAGGTAGACACAAGGTTTTTGAATTTAAGTTACCTGGGTAGCAATGCTATGACTGATATCAGAGATTACTGCAATTTTATTACTTTGGTTTTTAGTTTCATGATTATGATGATATTTACTAGGTGGTAGAGCCAGTGTAGTTCGGCCGGGGAGGTACCTCCGCCACACCTATTTCAACTATATGCTCGTTTGCTACTTCAATCTATATAAAACAACTCAAGCTATACAGCTACTCAATTGCTCAGGACCCAGATATTGACGTTTTCTATACCTCATCTAAAGATTTACGTAATTATATATAGTTATAATCAAATTGTTTTTAAAAATAATTTGTATTAGCTTGTAGTGCGCGTTGGCTTTGTTGTAAGCACTACAAGCAATTGATTTTAATAAATAAATAAAAAAACGTTTCCTGATTAAAATAAAAATCCACCAAAGGCCATTCATCTTTACATAACTTAACCATATCTCTAACGATCTTGTAACGATATTCCGTTATTTATACAACCAAACTATTGTATATGATGAAGCATAAAAATTGGCAGACAGATGGAAATCTGCAATGCGTCGGATATTACCGTCACTGCGGATCCGGATGCAGCAGAGACGCTGGGATTCGAGATCATGTGACATAGGATAGCTGTCTGGAACTATTGATATTGTCGTTCATTGAATCTAATCATTTAATGTGCTTAAGTTAACCTAACAAATTTTACTTCTAATTTTCGTCTCTGCGCAAATATCATGAAATAAATACATTTTTTGTTGTAGTCTTGTGTGTTGAATCATATTAAAAATTTAATTATATTTTATTTGGAAAACATATTGTGGTTTGGCCTAAATCACTAACAATATAATATAACAATCGGTTTTTGTATGCTGGAACTACTAACTTCGAGGTTAAGTTACAATAAAATAAAATAAAAAACAATACAAAATAACTGCATTTAGAGAAACCGCAAAAAATTAAATCAATACTAATTACTAACTCTATGGGCTAAGTTACATAAACAAAAATTACATAAAATTCAAATTATTTTTATTAGATTAATTAAGGAAACACTCTAAACCAGTCTTGTCATTTTCCCTTTATTTATCAAAATCGAGAGATATTTATTTAGAAATACGTAATAGTATGTATATGTAAGCAGTAGTAATATTAAACGTATGTAAAAATGAAAACGCTTTAAGTATATTTTACACATCAATCTGATACAAGTATATCTATCTAAAAGAAATACAACGAATTTGAACAAAAGATTGTTCACCTGCTGCTGGAATTAATTATCAGTTTTGATTTTCAATTCGTGTTTTCACTTATTTCGGACAAATCTTTGTGATTAGATGATAAACAACTTTAATGTATAACAATGACGGTTTTCAGATATTTTGAATAATTCGATCTTTATGGGCACGTATTTTCTACAATACAAGTCCCATCTCCGTTGAACGACAGTGGCATACGAAAGTAGAAACCCGCTGAGCAGTTCCACGCATTAATTCTTGTGCCTTATAAGAAGCGAATACAGTTTACTTTCATAGGTTAGGATGACGGTGGAACAATGGCTCCTTGTGCATTATTTACACAGGTGACGACGCCCGTCTGTTCGTGATCTGAATTAATTTGCCGTAAGTGCGAGTCTTGCTTTATTTTTTATTTACGAGACACGCTTCATCGAACTTCTCCCTCGGATAGCTTTACGATGATGGCAATTCCGTTCTATATAAGGCAACTAAATGCTTCGTCATCTAAGGCTTGTTCAATGTGTTCTAAGAAATTAAAATTTGATTGTTCTTTCGGGCTAACATCGATTTTATATAGTATGAGTTTTTATTGTTTCTTAACCGTAAAAATGTTCTATTAAATTGAATCGTCAAATCATTTTATTATCATCTATTATAACATTTTACTACAGTCATATAATTATATAGTTTGTTATTAATTATTTATTGATTGTCATTATTTAATTAATATTGTCGAACATACCAGGAAAACATACAAAGTAGGCAATGCATAATCAGTACAGTCCGTCTCATTATGACTGTCACGAGGCCATTGACTCCACCATAGGTAATATAAGGCGTAACCACCGGAAATACCGCTTCAGCTCAAGGCCATGCCACCCTTGATTCTAATCATATAAATCACATACCATACCATATGGAGTCGACCACCTCTCTTTACTCGTAAATGTCATAAGCGACTAAAGGCTTAAATTGAGGAGATAAATATAGAAACTTGATGGACATTGGAAAAGTATATATTGTTTGTCGTTGAATACTTGAAAAGAATTGCTGTAAATAAAAAGTACGAAACTAAATAAATTTTCTTATAAAATAAAAATAAATCTGAATGATTAAACTAAAAAAAGAAATAAGTACCACAATCATGAAATAAATTAAAATAGAAATTAAATATAAGTAAAAAACATAATTATGATAGATTTTTGTATTATATTTCTAGTTCTTTTTCGTGCATTTGCATGTTAAATTTAAATTGATTCGAAATTTAAATGCTAACGTACGTTTAGAACAGAAAAGTGGTTGTAAAAAGTGTACGCTATTGGAACACTGATTGGTGCATTTAATTTTAGAACACGGTATGCGTCGCCGTCGCGGCCGGGATTATGGTGCGGTTTTCCTTTTGCAGATTCCGCAGGGCAGACTGTTGTGATCCCGGAGTAAACAGGATCGATGCGACGATAGGGCTGAATAGTGTTTGTTGTGCGTTCACATTTAGAATGTTTTAAAAAGTCTCTTTAGAATGTTTAGCTGGCTATTTATGGACACAAATTGAACTAAAACTTAGCTTACTTAGTTATACGTATACTATAAGCATAATTTAATGATATATTAATATTTGTTCGTTAAATTGCGGTTTGTGTCAGTGGTCAATCGATACTTCTATAATAATATCGTAAAGCGAGTAATTTCATTGTTTGATACGCTAATCTCTGGAAGTACTGGTCAGATTTGAATAAATCTTCAGTATAATAGGTCACTTATGGAAAAAGGTCTTAGGCTATACTACCAGATAAAGTAGCAAGTATAGTAAGTCTTCTTTTATTGAGGTGCGAAAATATTATTCATTGAAGAACAATATTGTTTGACAGAAGGAAAATTATATTCAGAAATTTTAATTAATTAACACATTCCAGTGTTTGTCCAAAGTGCCTTTATTTATTTACAATTCTAATAATAGAATTAACAGGAAAAATAATGCTGGAAGGGACATTTAATGTTGGTTCTAAATTGACTAAAATACTATTAAATTGGGGGAATCGTTTGTTTATAATAAATGAATGCTAAGAGTTAAAATTATTTTGTCAATCGTTCAGGAAGAAGCGTTAGATGCCAAAGAAACAGTTAACACTAAACTGAATAAAATTAAAATTTATTAAAAAGGTGTGTGGTTTATGTAAAACGAGGTGTGCCCCGTGGACTCTGGCGTTAAAAATACTAGTTTAAATTGTTACGGTTTTTAAAAGATTAGATATATTATTAAATAAAAAACTGCATGATGCATTCCGATATGCACTATGAATATATTTATTCATTTTATTTAAATGTAACCCTTTATTTTGAAATTCGGATATTTTGGTTTGATATGGTTGCAAACATTAAATTCTAAGAATTGTAGTTATTTGTATTATTACTACTTATTATCAGACACTCAACCGCCATTTACATTATAACATGGTTTCTACATCTTGTTAACAATAGATAACGACTGCATAGAGGTATAAAGTATCCTGCCAACATTGTCAGTCTGTGGTCAACCTTTGTCCTCAAGCAGGGAAAGTAAAAAAAAATTGTCTCTGGCACCACATCCTCCCAGTATGAATGCGTTCATTTAGATGCAGACTGCGTTCACGAGGGACGGACAGATAGACAATGACTTATTGAATAGGTTAACATATGTGGATGTTATTCTAAGATGGCACTTAGTTGAGCTTTTTAATAATTAATGTATAATGAAAGCATTATTAAAAACACGGCCGTTAAATATTCAATTATTCATAAAGAAAGTTGGACTTGACAATTTGCATGTATTAATAGTAGGAAAAGATTTTTTTTATATTTCGAACATTCATTTTACAAATTGGAACATTAACTTTAGTTTCGATAAAATATATTGCCTGCCACTGTGATTGATTTATCAGGCTTCCTGCCTTCGTTACATTTGTTAACAAAGCGAGTGTCACATAAACGACAACTTCACGTAGATGGAAATAAATTATTAATTCTTTTCTAACTGTATCTTTTTTCTTTGCTTTGAAATGACTACAAAAGTTAAATATTATAACGTAACAAACCTGCTTGCATTCATAATTTTATCGCGTTAAAAAAAATGTTTACTAACGTGGCGGATCGAGATTTTTTTTTTCGTTATCGTAGTCAAGATTCAAGAAGATTTATGTCAATCTGACCAGTTCTTCCGGAGATTAGCGAGTTCAAACCAACAAAAACCAACTCGTCTGCCATATTAATATTAGTATAGATATAATAAAAATGAAAGCTCCACGTGTCTGTACTTTGCATATATTTGTAATAAATATTTTTGGGGAGTTGTTTATAGAGACTAGAAATTTCTGTTTTTTTTGTCAGACGGACGAATTGAAATCGCATCAAACTTAAATTACTCAATTTTATTTGCAGGATTGAAGATATATACCGGTTAATACAACAAAAAATTTAATTCAATTATTTTTGGTATATTTTTGTTACGTTGTTACATTTTTTAAACGTTGTTGTTAAATTACAATTTAAAATAGATATTTTTAAAACACTGTTTGTTGAAACCGCTAGGCATATCTTATACGTAATATAAATTTATTATCACGCATTGCAAAATTGCGTTGACATGACCCGCGCAATCCATCATTGATGACGGCATCGTATCGGACAATTAAAATGCACACGTTACACAGAAAACATTAATAAACATTGCATTTTTGAGTCTCGTTTTGGCGCGACATTATCGAAATAATTCGTGGTACACGTCCGACAGTGTCAAGGTCACGCGCGCACCGAACGTTGACTTGGCTCTTTTATTTTTACTTTTTTCTCCGCGCCTTCAAATTCAATTGCATGCAGCTGCGACGCACGCCTTTTTATGACTTTATGAGTCATTACATTTATTTCGACCGTCAAACCCTTTCCGATCTGTCTCTGGTTTGCATTTTTTTTTTATTTGGCTAAGATGAATTGTCGTTGGCGAACGATTGGCGCCAAAAGCGTTTCTTTCTTATTTGAGGATTTCCGCGAAATTAATGTTTACATTTTAGACGCAGTGTTCTCTAAATCAAAACATTTTTTATGACTTTAACGGTCATTATATTTATTTCGACCGCCAAATTATTTCGGATTTATGTCTGGTTTGTCTTATTTTTTTATTTAACCAAAACGAATTGCCGTTGGATGATTGGCGCCAATAAACATTACATTCTCGTTAGAATTTTTCACGAAATTAGTACAAACATATTAGCTTGCAGCTGACTAAAATGAAAACTTACGAAGTCAAAACTGGTTCGCTCACTGATTTGTATGCGTAAACACCGGGACCCACTCGTCAGCATTCTCGTGTAGTGCAACAAACAGACAGTCTATATTTATCGTAGACCTATCTCAACAAAAGCCATAGTGGCAAACATGGTTGAGGCAAAATAAATATAACATAAGAGGACGCATCTATCTTTAAATTTAAATATGCTTCGACTGAAATAGACGCCCCCGCACGAAGATAATATATGTAGAATAGACATGGTACAGATTATAAATATATTCGTCGCCTTTTGTGTACAGCCTATTGGAATGAAGACGTGAATGATGAGACACAAAGGCTTAGAATAAGGGTCAAAGACATAAGGGCGATGGTAGGACGGAAAATATATAGATCTACCTATTAAGTATTTTATCTAAAACTAGCTGTGCCTCGCAGTTTCCAACGCTACTACATAAAAAAAAAACAGCATATAACCTATAGCCTTCCTCGATAATTTTACTATTCAATACATTTTTTTTTTAATTCGAACCAGTAGTTCCCGAGATTACCGCGTTGAACCAAACAAACTACTGCTTTGTAATATTAGTATAGATATAGCTTGAAACAGCGCATAGTGTAAAATCTATGAGAAGATTAAGATTTCACGTCTACAAATTAAAGACATCGATAAATACCGCATCCGACGTGTCACATGTTAACATATGTCATTAATTTGTCGTATCCTTACTAATTAGGAGAGAACAATTCTGGTGTTGTTAAGCGTTAGTTAAAATTAGATTAATAGAGGTCTTTGTGTTACATATGATTAAATTATTGATAACAGGTCGTTAACGCTTTTGATTTGTTTGTTTAGGAAGGAATTATGGTTAAATGAATTTGGGTAGTTATAGCTTTTTTAATGCTTTGGTTGCAATTTTGTATTCCACGGGGCATTAATTGCTCTCCCATAGATGAGAAGAAGGAACAGTGATAGCCGAATGGTTGAAACTCGACCTCTCAATCGGGGGTCCGGGGTTCGAATCCCAGGAACGCACCACTGATTTTTCTCAAATTAAGTGTGTATTAAAAGTTAATTATCACTGCTTTACGGTGAAGGTAAACATCGTCAGGAAACCTGTGCACCTAAGAGTTCTTTAAATAATTCACAAAGGTGTGTGAAGTCTATCAATTCGCACTTGGGCCAACGCGGTGGACTATGGCCTGAAACTGTCAATCTGAGAGAAGACCCCTGCCCAGCAATGGGACAATAATGGGTTGACGCTAAGTAAGATCAGAATCAGACATAATTCATCACCCTTGATCAATACTTCATCAATGTTGGTTGGAAAAGGTAAGAAAGAGTAAGAGAAATATGCATCTCTGGAGTCGTTAAAGCGAAAATATGAGATGCCTATGTACTTCATCATAAATATATACGTCTATACTCTATACTTATACTTACTTATCTCCTATACTAATATTATAAGCAGTAGAGTTTGTTTGGTTGAACGGGCTAATCTCAGGAACTACTAGTTCGAATTTAAAAATTCTTTTTGTGTTGAATAGTCCATTTATCGAGGAAGGCCATGGACTATATAACATTGCGCTATGTGGGTTTTTTATTATTTAGTAGCGGGTGAAATTGCCTAGCACACCTAGTATTAGAGATAACATATGTTATCAAACGTGGCGAATTTTTAAATTAAATATACGAGAATAATGTTAGTCCTAATTGACTAAGCACTGGTGTAATTTTTAATAGTGCCTTCGTCTAGATTTTTTGCCGGTCTCTTCCAGTCGGGCGCAGCGAGGTGTGGCAGCTGTCACGCGCCGGTACCCATAACCATGCTGGTAACAGTTTTGGGACCTTCTTTTATTTAACATTTTTATTATATTTTATCTTTATTGCTTTTTCTAGCGATGTTATTTCGCTTGCTAATTTAAAGTAGTCAAAAATACCGTTAATTAGATTCTTTCGTCAAATTATGAATTTTAGATGAATCTTGAATTAACAAATAAGTCATTAAAGTCATTCGCAAAAAAGGGTAAACGCTGTAAGCGTAGCGATTAATTTACGAGCGATAAATTATTAGCGATAGATTAACGATAATCATAATAATATAATAGAAAAATATTATAAATGAAATCAATAATAGTGATTTACTGACCACCTTGGACCAACTACGCTGATCACTCAATGAGTAAAACACAGATATTATAACAATACTATAATTATAACATTTTTTTGGTTCTTTTCTACGTTAGACGATAAAATTCGTTTTTACATGTAATTTCCAGTGTTTAATCCAATATTCTCAAATTTTGGGAGTTGGGTCTTTCAGTTCTCACTGTGCGATATCACGAAGTAAAGTACCAATGTTACATAACGGCTTAGGAGCTTAAAACGACGCTATACCTGACTCTAATCCCTATGATTTAAGCGAGATCACGCGGGAAGCGCTCGGAACGGGTTGTTGAACCGCGCTAACGGTGCACGCCGATATTCGCACAGCACGCGAGGACGCATAGCTTCACAGTATCACAGCAATTGAGTGTGTAATCAACTTACAATAATCCGCTTACATTACCCTTTGTTTACAATCCGGGAGTAGGATATTTAAAAGACTAACGAGAAGGCTTGCGAAACGCAAGTGTTGGAGATGTTCATAGGCGACCGATCGAAGGATATGCGTAAAAATTCTCGTATTTTAAAAAATATTCGGAATCATATTTCAATTAAACCTATAGTCTAATCTTATTTCCCTTCTCTGATAGTCTTTCCTTCTTTTACTGGTGTTTTCTAATTTGATCACCCAGGTGATCAAAGGCGACTCTTTGGGGTCCTTTGATCACCTGAGACATAATCACCTGGGTCATAGGTGACTTTAAAAAGATATATTATTTAGGTATCCTTCAATCACCTATATATTATGATTAGAGGATACTGAAATGATATTTTTTTTGGATATACGCCTATGAACCAGGTGATTATGTCTAAGGTGATGAAAGGACACCAATGAGTCGCCTTTGATGACCTAGTTGATATCATCTGGGTGATCAAAGTCGAATACACCTTTTTACTTGATTGTCCTTTTCATCGTTTTAATAAATACCTTATTTTTACCATATAAATAAAGAACATCTTAAGTTATCTGAAGACAGATAAAACTAAAAACAATTTGTTAAAATTTCATCTATTAGACATGCAATTTGGTGAATGAGCGATATTTGATAATAATATTTGATTTCACGGGTGATATAGCCAAAGTTGCTCCGTCTCTGCCTTGAGCATTGTTTTGGTACGGAGTCAGAGACCCATAAGCCCAGATTTTATTCCGATACGGATACCGTTGGTCGATATTTCGACACGGGCATACGAACCGGTCCGACTGGTTACAGTTTAAAGTACCGAAAATATTGTTTGCGGTCCAACACGTGTAAGACGTGCAAGAATTGGTTTATGTCGTCCAAAGTTGACTAAACTTGACTGTCATTGTAAGAATGAAAGAGACCCAACTCTAAATTTTCGGAAAATCGAGTCAAATACTTGAAACTACTCTTAAGAATGTAGTCTGTCATCTTGCGAATTAAAAGTTAGCATTTCGTGCTAAAAGGGACAAATATAAAAGTGAGATCCATTTAACATCCGTACACTTTAGAAACCCCAAAAATATTAATACAATTTTATTATTTTCGACAAAATACAAATATCGTATTAGGTCTGTCTTATTTTCGCCATGTGATAAATGTCGATGTTCGAAATGATTCGAACCTTTCGATTC
>DWLI01002143.1:0-13764 GCA_018249915.1 Cecropterus dorantes dorantes
ATATATATAATATATCAAATTTTAAAATGATTGTGTACTTAAATACATGTTCCTTAAAATATAGACTGCCTTCCCTTATATCACATACATTGTTTTAATGTAAATGTTATTTGGCGTGTTACAGAAATTGAAGACAATAGTGTGTGAAGGAGCTGGAACAATGTCATTACTTCCACCACCGCTACCACCCTTGCCGTCACAGTTTAATATGAATACGCAGTGTCCAACAGATGACAGTATGTGGGAAGAAAATGTTACAAAGAAAAGAAAGAGGCCAGGCTTGAGCCAAGGGTTGGTACCTGGCCAGAAAGTTTTAAGAAAATACCATGAACAGAAATTTAAAGATTCTATGAATAAATAATAAAAGTTCAAAATTGTTATTTTATTATATTACTTAGATATCAACCAACTAAAATCGATGTAATCCACGGATAATCAACTTGATGTGACTAGATTTTTTTTACACACAGTACTGCCTTGCTAATCTGGACAGGGAAAACCTCTAATCCGAATCACCTGCTATGATAGGCTAACATTTCTATAATAAGCCATCTGAAATGCCAAATTTATTGTCAATCTGTTTCATATGTATTGTGTTCAATGTTTACGTGGCGGTGCCATTTAGTTAGCGAACGCACGTCAATACTGTAAGGTGATAATCAAGACTGCAAATGATTTAATAGGCACGAGGCCCGCACCTACCGCCGCTTCCCTCGCGAACGTCCCCTGCACGACATCTGTCTGAATTACAGCGTGCACCGCAGTAAAAAGTCCGTATTGACGAGGCTCTATTGTATATTGTTTTCTTAGGTTTTCACAGTACACTTAATTTTTTTGCGATTTTCACATAAGTGTTTACACATAAATATTTCTAAGCATAGTACTCATTGGTAATTGGTTAATTCATGCAGCTTTCATGGTGTAGTAAGCTAAGTATGATAAACAAAAGTTTAGTTTAATATTCTTTGAATCATTTCCTAGCTTTTACACGAATCCGTGCATGCGAGCCTAGTTTATCAAGATAAAACGTCCAGGTCATAAACTGTGTGTCAAATTTCATCTAAATAAGTCAAATCTTATATCCATTCTTAGAAGCATTTTCATTCAAAATGTTAACTAGCAGTGCCCCGCGCTTTACCCCGCATTTGGGGGAGGAATCCGCCTTTGGTTTAAAGACTTTAGACTTCTTAGGAGGCCTATTCTGCAATCTGACTGGCAAAGCAAACTGCAATCCAATTCCTCCTATTTCTTACCTCCCCCTCCCCGGCAAATGGTCAAGGATGGACTTAAATACATATTTTTTTATTTAAGAGAGATTTTGAGCCTAGTTTACTGAAATTTTGCTTCTCCCTTCAGTGTATTCGTCAATTTAACGATATATTTTTAAAAGATGACCAGCAACAAAAATTAATGCATTCACAAGCTGAGCAAAACATGTCTTTACTTAAACAAAAATAATGTGAAATACGCAAACTTAAGTATATTTTGTAGTCCCTCGTGTTTTAACTTCATGGCTCTATTGTCTGCACCTTATTCCTATCGCACTCGCACGCGTGTCCCCACGCACACATTAATTAACTCGTTGCACACTGCAGCCCATGTTCGTGTGGCACGCGTGACGGGAAAAGTATGTACGAAACTGTGGAAAACAAGTTGGCTCACCTAAATAAGGCACCTGTGATAGATTTCAGATAAAACCCCAGTTCCATATGAAGTACTTACAGAAGTCATGGGCGGCAGTAATTTACATCAGGTAGACAGAAATTTCATAAGAAATCCTACTTATTTAAGTTTGAAGAAAAACGTGTGAAGTACTTGAACAGAATAGTGCTATGCCTATACTTCTCTGGGAGTTGATCCGGGCTCACCAGTGGAACATTAAGATGTTGATGAGCATTGACTCTTCCATTCTTTTTCCCTATTATATTGATACATTAAATTCGTGTTTTTGTTCCTTTTTTTTTAACTAAACGTGCAATTGTAACCCATAAAACGTAGACATAATATTTTATAAAATATAGATAGATCATTTATAAAATAAACAATAATGCCATCTGCCAGTTCCTCCATAACGAACCTTTTCTGCAGCGTTCGCCAATGTACTCCAGATAAGTCTTCAAACTTTTGCCTAGCTATTGACAATTAAATATACCCCTGTTATGTTTGAGACTTCGTGTAGAGGTCAAACTTGAAATAAAAATTGGATCTTGAATCGTCCTTTCTAGTAAACCGATTTTAATAAAACTAAATCTTATCTCAATACAAACAATCTCTTCCGCTTTATAATATGAAGTGTAGATAAGTTGTTATGGCGCATTTACGTTAGGTTTATCACAGAGTGCGTCGTCCGCGTTCGTATACTAAATGGCTTGTTTACATTAGGTTGATCACTGATTACATCGTCGTGTTATACAAACCACGCGCCATTATGACCCGAAGACAAGCATTCGAATAAAGGTAACAAAAATGTCGTTTATACTAGTCGGTGGCAGAAGTAGTTTACAGTCGAATACGGCCAAACCGTCCTAAAATAAATCGATACATAAGATGTTACGAGAGAAATATAGGTTAGGTAAAATTCAGATTTTCAATAACAAACACAAATTATAGGTTGCATGTTTACTTTATTAGGAAACATTGCATAAGTAGGTATACAGACATGCAATTTTGAGATTATTACATTTGAAAGTCAAGTTGCACCAGTATGAGGCATTAACAAAATCATAAATTACAAATTACTGCATAAGCATATAAAACTAAGTACATTAAATAATGTATATTTCACATCAAAAAACTAATCTCTTAAGAGATAACGTATTAGCATATATTTTAGATCTTATGTATGGGTGCAACTGACATAAATCTGTTGGTATTTACTGCCAATATTTTGCCAAGCAGAGACAGCTCTTAATTGTTCAATTAAATTATAGCACAGCCATTAACGTTGCTACCGTGGAGTTTTGCCAAACGATCCTATAGCTTCACAGCTACAAAACAATCTTCCATAGATGTAACACTCTTCTCAAGAAACGAATTACACTAATGGTGACTTAAATACTTTTCGTTATTACACATTAAAAATTACACATAATAATAAGTACTCACTTTTAATTGCAAAAATAATGTGACATTTAACAACATCAATTTCTACTAGAAATTTCCTCTACGCCAAATAAAGTTTTACAGTAGCGTTTTAGCACATCGAAATCTAAAAGGCCGCACTAATACAAAACACTAGGGGACCATTCTTTTATTTCTTCTCTATTGCATTGTTGCTATAAACCCTTATTTCAAGTTCGTCATTTGGACCCCTTACAGTCAAAGAGAACAATACTGTGACGACACGACATCAAGACATTTAAAATTGTATGTCTACTTGAAAATATGAAAATGGTAATGGTGAAAACAACCAACTACTTTAGGTATTATTTGTAAGAAATGATAAAGCTAAAACTATCATTACATTATAATTAAACTGCAACAATACTTACTGTATATATTGCATTTATTAAGTACTACATCGGACACAAAATGTATTCGAATATACAATACTGTGTAAAGGCACAAACAATAAACTTTTAATTCATTTAAGAAATATTCTGATGCAAATTGCAAATGTACTTCATTGGCGCATTTCTATGAAAAATATGTTTCAATCAAGGTATGCTATAAAAATAGTTATCATTTCATTTGGCATTTATACAATCGTGAATAAATACAATATCATTATAATGTAAAAGTACACAATTTCGATCGCTTTTAATAATAATGTGGAGGCAATAGCTGAAATAATTACGATGTATGTCTCCTAATAATATCTTAAGAGTGTATGTATGAATAATTTACGATTTGGTGTATATTGCAATATTATAAAGTGGAATTCATAAAATTGATAAGTCTCAAATATAAATAGCAAAGTAGCTTTTAGATTTTAACAGCAATTTTCTTGGGAATTTTAGGTGACCTGAGATCCACTTCATGATTCTTGTAAGCGTCCAGCTCGGATTCATGAGCAGGACCATTCAAAATGGCCTCCTTGATGATACCATTAATTTTAAGATGACCATTCATTTTGCCGCCGTATCCGTTCATTTTGCCAACAACATGATCATTGATTTTATCACCAATATGGCCATTCATTTTTTCTGGATTGTGGCCATTCATTCGTTCAGGACCGAGACCATTCATTTTCTCAGGAGCATGACCGTTCATTTTTCCAGAATCATGACCGTTCATCTTGGCGTGACCATTGACGGCTTTGTCAGAGTGACCATTCATCGACCACTTGGCTCGCCCTAATGAATCAAAAGAAACAAAATAACCTTTAACCCCTCGCACTACGATATCATGATTTTACGGCACTGGCGTAATTGTGTTAGTCGCGTGTAATGAATAAAACGTTAGTGTCCACATTGAACATTTACATCTTGATACAAAATGTTAGTCCGTGCTACTGGTATCATCTGAGGAAAGCAAAGAGCTCGCATGTCCCAGAACGACAGGCTTCGCATCTGCAAAATTACGTCGACTTTAATTTCGAGAACGCCAAGCGTTCGCGTTTATACTTACTACAGCAAATGGTAACTAGCGGGTGCTCATACTACAGTGCATACATCCAAGGTGAGGCTAATACACAACATCTAGACACAAGACGTTTTACGAATATAATGTTCATGAGGATTAATCAAGATAGGACTACGTAAATAAAAAAAAATAGTGTTCGATCACGACTATAACACAATTACGCCAGTTATAAGAGGAATAGTACATGCACACAAAATAAATAAAATAGAAGAGAGAAACCAAATATAAAGGACGATTAATTTTTGAAAAGAAGTAAAACATGAAATTAATAATTTTTAGATAAATATTCTTCTTTTATGAAAATAAAATATATATAACAAATCGATTTATAGAAACATTTACTGTCAATTACTCTACTATACATTTAATAAAATAATACTTAATGTTGAACACTCTTTGTTTTAGATAGACAAATATAAATTTAATAAGACACGAGTGTTCTACACATGATTTTATAAAGGAGTGAGGGAACATCTATCACAGTTAACTCACCGTCAGCCTCAGAACCCGCATAATACCTTTTGGAGGTCTTCCAGTCCTCCTTCAAAGATAAGTTGTACATTGAATATGCGGGATCACCGGTCACCTCTTTCTCTATGGTAAGGAACTTTGGCAAGGATTCCAGGAGCGCATTTTGATCGTAGGCTGCGCTATACGTTTCCAGCAAGACCAAACCTCTACACCTGGAAATTAAAAGACAATACTTTTTAACTCTTGATCAGTTGAAATGCTTCGAATAAGTATGTCCCTTACTACATTCATCAGACCAGAATACAACAATGTTTAACACTGCGTTTTTTGATAGAAATACATGTCATTCCGGAGTTGAACCACGAAGGGTTCTACTACCTTCAAATTTAAACCCTGAAATGTTATTATTTTTTAAAGAACAATTTACCTGGGATGCGTAGGTTGTCTGTACATGTCCAGCTGGTAGTACTGGTTGTTGTAGATGAAACAGCGGCGCTTCTTGAAAATCGTAAAGTGGGCGTCGTCACGCTGCGGCAACTGGTTCAAGTAGTCCCTGTGCGTCAACTGCGTACGCACTTCCACGGACTGGCCATTCGTCGGATGGAACTTCCTGACGGTGTGGATGTACGACCAATGGCCCTTCTGGCCCCGCTTGCGGAGCCTGACTTGAGCTTTCCTGAAGTCGCTTTGCAAGTAATTGTGAACGACGTCGAAATCTTGAAACGGTGGGAACTCCGTGTCGGGGGGAAGCGGGGCGCGCACGAGGAACTTGCGTTTCCTCGAGTTGACGTTGAGGCGGTCGCCGGTGTCGATGCCGACGCGCTGGCACACGCACGCGATGAGGCGGTTCATCTTCTTGTCGAAGTCGGTGGAGTTGTCGATCACGTCGAAGTACGGGTGTCCGACCCACGCGGCGGCTGCGTTGTAGTCCAGCTCGCGCGCCAGCTCCACGCCCTCCGAGCGACATGCGTGGTCCTGGCGACAACGATAAATTAATATTATTATGTAATAGTAACGAATGAAATGCTATGCATTTAAGTTATACATACATTTTAATGCAATTTTTATTCATTCATAGTATGTGTAATGTCTTCCAGACAAGCTTACAATTAGTAGTATTTTCTCTTTTGGGGCACATTCAAATTTAGACGTATATGTATACGAAACTGAGGAGAATTTGTTGGTTTCAATTCAAATACTATTTATTGGTCAAAAACATTTTTAGCAATGTAAAATCAAATTACCATATATACCGTATCATAAAGTAAAAATCTTATACTATTATTATTATAGATACATTATATATAAATACATGTGACTCATGATAATGTCTGTGTGAATTTTGTATTCATACATTCAAAAGATTAGAAAATTTATAAAATAGTTTAATCAATTATGTCGACGTGATATCAATCACCTGATTGTATATCCATTGATAAGATTCAATATGTGGCAGTAAGCCAGTCAATACATCAATGTCAGTAGAGAATGGAAAACTCGCACACGATGCAATGTGCAACATAATTATGATATGTCCATGGTGGTACAATAATAAAAGTAGAGGAGAATAAAACAAAATATTGTTTACTTATACTAATGTACATATAATGACGGCAATCATACAAATGACCGTGAAAACTTTACATAAAAACGTGGCCTAATGACTTTACTGATTGTTTGAAAATTTCTTCTATGCGACCTTGACGTGGTCGTGATTGAGGAAATCAATAACATGGAAAACATACAGATAGTACAGTATAAATGAAAAATGAGTTTCTCTATTGCAAACACGACTGAAACGAAGGAACGTAGTAGTCAGTATATATATATATATACATATTTCTTTAGCCATTTTTTTTGTGGTTGTTGTCATTTTTCTTTTCCAATATAGAAGTTGCAAACGAGCATGCAGTCCACCTGATGGTAAGTGGCAACAGCCACCACTCAATCAAACCCAGGTAGGATTAGAGTCTTAGCCGAGGTAGAGCACTGGTGCGTTGCTACCTCTTCGGTTTAAGTTAGAATGCGTCGCGTGAGTCTGTCTCTCTTCGTACACACTTCAAACCAGAACACATCATCTTAACACTGCTGTTATTTAGCGATAATAAGATTGGCATTGGTACTTCTATAAATCGAATCATGAAGATTTCTAAAACTTCACTTTATTTACTTACAGTCTACTTATGAACCGTATATTATTCCTTACAAATTTTTATACTTACAATAAATCTACCAGGCTTTACTTGTATGTATCTACTGAGGTAAAAATATAGACTTATTTTTCAAACATTAGTATCATAAAAGTGACTCATGGTATGTAATATGTATATTGAACTAAATAGAATAATTACATACAAGATACCCATATGCTGAGTAGGTGCCAATAAATAACATAGATAATCTAGTTAACTTGCTGTCACGTTTATAACCACGTTTTTGCCGTAGCAAGTCGTTATTCAACTAACAAAGAATCAACATAAACTAGCTTAGCTAGCCCTTGGTATTATTTGCATTGTTAGTTAATTAAAATATCAACATTAATCATTGTATAAAACCGGTGTACGCCTTGTTTATGTATTCACTTCCATGCCATTAACTATAACATTTTGATATCCAATATTTACATAACAACGGAACATATCACCATTTTGTTGATAGGTATAATGAATGATATCGCACTGAGTGATTGTTTTCCTTCAGTTCATGGCACACATTATAAATCAGTTAATAGAACGATCTATATGCTTTCTAATCATATGTATATTATCGTCATAATCCTCGTGTTATCGCCTCATTATGCTATTTAGTAGGTAACTAAATATAAACCAGTTGTATTCTCTTTGAATGTCGTCAATTGCGAACCCGGGCTTTTTGTTTGGAAGAGGCTTGATCCGGTGAAAGGTAACTTTCCTCTATAGGGAAAATAGGGCGACGATGAGAATAAATCTAGTATGTATCCTCCGAAACAAATCGAAAACCATGGAAGATTGTCGACTGTCCATCATCGCTCGTTTAAGCGAAATTTAACAAATAATCCAATCTTAAATCGTATACATCAGTATGTATATGATTTAAGTTTGGAACATGGGATGGAATTATAAACAAATGTTACCTCAGTGGAGTAGAAGTCCTCGGCGCCGTTGGCAGCAGACACCATGTGCACGATGTGGTTGTATCTGTTGTCGCGCAGCTCCACGCTGTTCCAGTTGTTAGCGTTTAGCATCGCCTCCCACTTCTCCTTTGATATAACTGCAAACATGTAATCATCGCTCTTATAATACTCCAAATATGTTATTTGAATCTATACTAATATTATAAAGCAGTAGAGTTTGTTTGGTTGAACGGGCTTATCTCTGGAACTGATTCGAATTGGAAAATTATTTTTGTGTTTAATAGTAAATTTATAGGGGAAGGCTATATGCTATATAACATCACGCTATGTTGGTTTGTTTGTTTTTTCTCATGTAATAGCAGGTGAAACCACGGAGCACAGCTAGTTCTATTATAATTTAGCATAAATATCGTAATATGGCGAATCATATTATATGTTATTTTTTACGACTATTTGATAATATGATGATGATGATAAAAGTCTTGAGTATTTTCAAACTCAATTCACTACAGCTGAAATAATGTTAAAGGCAATTGCAATATTTCTTGCAATGTGCAGAGCGCGTACTGCCTTAACCATTCTGTGTTCATTCATTCATTCATAGCAACATATTAAGAGTTAAGATTTTTTATTATACCTATTCTATGGTAGAAATCTTGAAATATATGATAGAGGTTCGACGATTACTCAAAATCATATTTGAAAATATGAGCATTAATTTTTCCCGGAATTCCGTCAAACATTTATCCATTGTAATTGTTTGTTTTATCCATTATAATTCTAACAGGAACGCCGTGTACAGTAGTGATGAACTACTGTACATATGTACACACTGTATGTATGTACTTGACCGTTTTAAATGAACGTCGAGCACATAGTCTATTACGAAAACAAGTCAATAACATTTTACCATTAGGAAAGGTTGGTTGTAAGCGTTTTATGGTTCGCCTACTGTTATAAATTTAATGTCACTCTAACTATCCACATAAAAGCGAAGTAGTGGAATATCTTTAAGTCACGTCTCGTTGTATGGAAAGACACAAGTCCGAGAATGAAGCATAAAAAGGGTAGCATTCTATATATGTGACATATTTCCAATATGTGCCAATGAAGAATTTAAATCCGTTGCTATTTTAGTTTTGTTTCTAGATATACTTTATGTTATTCTTGGCAATGAAATCTGTAATCTGTTTTTCTTCAAAGTTTGTTTTATACGAAATACTCTAAGTTTGAACTCATTCCTATTAATTGAATCAACCATTGATGTTTTGTTCGTGCAATGTGAATTTTATTTTCAGCTTCAATACTTTTGTGTAAATATTAAAAAAACACGTGAGCTTACGTAAGACTTCGAGTTGTATATTTATACCAACCACGCGAGTCTAGGGTTTAGGTTCAGAGTATGGGATTTAGATTATGCGAAGATATACATTTGACGACAAAAGAAAAGGTCTTCCATCAAGGAGCTGCATAATAGTTTTAAGTCCTTATATTCCCTCAAATTTTGTTGTGAAAGATGGACTTAAGTTGCATTTACATTTTGGAGCCTTCGCACCCTCTTCGGATCCACCTGTGATACCTTCTATATTTCAAGGACGTACTTATCCAATATTGTTTAAGTATAAAAAAATACTGCAGTACTTTTCAAATAATGACTTGCAAATATTTAATGAAAGTAAAAGCGATTTTGTAATTGCACTGTACATATACTTTGGCAGACCTTTCTTAGCAGCTGACATTTAGGCAAATTGCATAGAGCAATGATAATAATTATTATTGATCATGTTTCTCGGTCTAATGCCAATAGACGAGAATTCATACATCACGAGTTATTGTTAATCATCGTGATTACTTTAAAACGAGTATTCCAAAAATAATGTGAAAATAATGATACATAGCACTATGTCATTATTTGTATAACAATGTTACACTTCAATTAAGCTGATTTAGAAATTGTAGTCGCTCAGTAGGCATTAGTAATTATAGTTTAATTACCAAGCCGTACAGGCTGTATTTCAAGTCCAACAATCAATACAATCTAGAACTATTTTACACATACAAATGTATCAACATACATTATGCTTAGCTTTACTTAGAAACAAGAATTATGAAAGTACAAGCGTGATAGCCATCAATCATAAACAATTAAAACGAGTCTTAATTTAGATATATCTGTCAACGTTGGTTGCCGGACCTACATTGTAGATAATTTGTATGCAACTGTTATATTGTTGCAAATTAATTGAAGTGAATCAAGTGACTTTAATTAAGTTTATGAAAAAATAGACAAATATAAAAAAAATGTCTGGAGCACAACAAATAAGTAGAGAAAAACAATTTTATTAAATACTAGGTGTACTACGCGGTTTCACCCGCTAATAAATAAGAAAAAAATAAATAAAACAAATAAACATAGGGTCATGTTATATAGCCTTCCACAACAAATGGATTGTATTGAATAATACAAATTTTTAAACTCGAATCAGTATTTCCTGAGATGAGCCTGGTCAACCAAACAAACTCTACTGCTTTATAATATTAGTAATAGAAGTATAGATTTGTTTAGTAATAACGAAAATCAGTAACTAATTAGAAACTACAATATACTTTGTACATAGTGAACGTCATACAGACTTTCTAATTAATATATAGGCTATGGCACTTAACTTATTGTAAACAATTAGCACCCTTGAAACCTAAGCACTCTATTCATCAAGATCTTTATCGAAGTATATCCTATTTAATTGCCTGAGTACAGACAAACAGATCCCCTACATACACGATAATGTTTTATTGTAACGTTTATCACACGTCCCCATGTCGAATTGTTATGAAACTTTATAGTAACGTGACCGTCATCTGATTACCTATCTTTTATTGCAAAATTGATTGAAATAAACGGTACTTCGTACGTTAACGCTTTTCAGTCAGGGCCTTTCACATGTTAAGCTGATACATGTTTGCGAACGAATCAATATGTGTTTGTAAACATTGACGTATTTCAGACGTCACTTAATCTCTAGACGTTCTCGTTTTCAACCAATTTGTTATCAATCACTATTTTAATCATACCCAATTCGGATGATTAGGTATTTAATTTTTAAGATATGACAACTTTTATTTGATTATTATTTAGTTTTGTTTAATTAGAATTTATAAAATAAATTATGTACATATCATTGTCGTTGTTCTAAATTGCACAGACATATTATTTATTTGCTCTATAACTAAAAGATAGCACAATAGAATAAGGTTTTATTACCACACTAAAAATGTTATTAAACCCTCACAGTAGAGCGACTATAATCATAAATCCAAGATAATAATGGCTTTGTCTCATAGCACAAACAGTACTCTAATGGAAAATCTGACAAAATAATACATTAACTTAAGGACATTTGGAATTTGGATTCAACGGATTGGATTCACTCAATAAAATTTTATAAGTGACGATTCTATCTCTATCTTTTGGGAAGTCGATTAATTGGTTCAGATGAGAGTGACAATATGTTAAAAAAATATTTCAAAAACTAATGGAATATTGACAATAGTAAAAAGCATTGATTATTTAAATAAAAAATAAAAAAAGTTTTATAACGCACTATTAAATTGTATTAAAAAATATTTTCGAACATAGTGTAAAATGTATCACTCACATGCACTAGCATCCATGGCTCCCCTGTCGCATATGATGAGGCAGTTCCTCTGGCAAGTCCTCCCGAGTTCGAAGAAGGTGTTCTCGATTTGTATCATCGTCTTCAGAAGGTTCTCTTGGAATTTCATCGCTGTAACAATAACAAAGGGACTTATAATAATAGTGTCTATCAAGTTTATTTTGCCGTAAACTACGATTTTGAAAATAGTTTACGAGTTAGTCATCATCAAACCAGTTCTACCCGACATCTGGGCACAGGTCTCCATTTAGAGTGTTAAGGCCATAGTTCGTATGTTGGCTAAGAGTAGATAGATTTAAAGACTTCTCACATTTGTTAGAACTTGTTTTCTACTAAATCTCGGGCAAGTAAGTTTTCTTGCAAAAAAACCTAACGTTTAAGCAAGTAATACTCAAATGTATAAGAAATTAAGCTACATATATTTAGCTGTATCTTGCATTTGCAATTGAGCGTGTCTTTGTGCACGTACGGATTTATTTTTAACGTGTCTTAATTAGCTTCACTTGTCTTATAACAAGTCTAGAAACTGTACAAAAATCTAGAAATACTTAACCTAATTTTAACCTTATTTTAAAACCTACTTTTAGTCGTTCCGATTTGAAACAATTCCAAATGTATGTAGTTCGCGTAATATAATTCGATTACATTGTATTCAACTGATTATGGAGCCAAGACGCGTATAATGGAACTCTTCAATGACCCAATGGTTTAAATGAAACATCTCGAGTATGGGTTCATTTAATTTGTTTCACAAGCTCAATTAATATTACGCAACCTTTGCCATCACTACACTTGGATAGCGGTTTAATGATGGTGTCAGGAGGTGGAACTACTGTTTAAATGGATACTTAAGCACATTTTCATTAGCTTCACCCGAACTAACTAACAAACAATGTTTATTACATTTTTAGGAGTGGTTTAAAATTAATTTTGGAAATTAATTTCAAACCACTCCTAACGATATAAACCATGGAACTTTTAATTTTGCATTAGTACTTTATTTTCTGTAATTTAAAAGTTTATATTGGTCGTACCTTGAATCTGATTGGACGAAACGGCACATATTTCGATTCCAAAGACGACGATTTTAAACATGTCATGACGTTTTTAAATTGGTATTTGTATAAATACGAACACGAAAGATTTTTAATTTCGTGAATATATTTTGAGATTAATGAGATTTTTAATATAAATTGGCTATGTGCATCTGAGGTATCTGTTCATTTTGAGAAAAGAAGATTTTGGTCAAAAAAATTGGGAATCCGTATTATCGCGTGAATTTTCCTCTTAAATAAGTTGAACTATATGCCATATTACAACGTATATTCATATAGGAATGCTAGCAAATAAGCGTGATTATAAATATCTTATATGTTAAAAATAATTAAAATTTTAGGTTATTTTACATTTTTTTACAAGCAGATTAAAACCGCATGGCACAACTAGTACACAATAATTAAACATTGTGAAGATTTTCTTCCACAGTGCATTTAAATACCGAATCACATGGCAAAAAATGTGATAATATAAAGATCGATGTTCCCATACAGCAAGTGTTATACGAAGCGAATGGGCCCATGTTATAGCATCGTATTTTCTAAAACAATACCTAACATTTGTTTACTTGAACTCCAGCCAAAAGCATTGACGTTGCGAATGCCCATAAAGGCGGGTCAGTAGCGTTGTTAACGTGATGGAGAACATCTAAAATTCAAAGGTCGAAATCTCGTTTTATTGCTCTTGTTTTCTAAGAGAGAAAAGAATCAAACGAAAGCAATAATAAAACTTACACAAATTTTGATATGTAGCATTTGAGATCGCAACATTTATATATTTATGTGCATATCTATACTAATATAATAAAGCAGTAGAGTTTGTTTGGTTGAACGGGCTAATCTCAGGAACTACTGGTTCGAATTTAAA
>DWLI01002144.1:0-13763 GCA_018249915.1 Cecropterus dorantes dorantes
AAGATGAATTTACGAATAGCGCAATTTATTGGCATTGATATTTAGGTTTTAAATATCATATAGATATGATATTCTATATCTATTATATTATAGTTGTGGCTATGGTTGCCTATTATTGGAAAGGCACTATATTTTACTTTTTCCTCTGCTGTATAATTGTGTGTTGTGTACTTTCCGTTGGCGATCCTTAAATAAATAAATAGTATCATAGTATCTATAATATTAAAGTATATATATTATATTACAGTAGCATCTAATCTATATATATAAAACTCTTCCGTTACTGAGTAACTGAGTGACTGAGTGACTGACTGACAGACAACGCACAGCCGATACTGAGCGTACAAAGTAGAAATTTAGTATGAAGATTCCTTAGGGAGTGTAGAGGAGCACTAAGAAAGTATTTTTGGAATTTCCTCTCCAAAGAAGGTGGAAAGGGTGAATAACTTTATTTGTTATTTCCTTATTTAGTAGCGGGTGAAACCGCGAAGCACCTCCAGTATAATATATTATAAATAACGGTAGATTTTTTACATGGTTTTGTATCATGGTCCATGCGTAAGTTGGCTTGTCACATTATACGATTACATCATCGTTAGGCCTAGGCCTCGTTTTAAAAAAAAAGGTTACAGTGTTCAAATTCAGACTGTAAGACGACTAATATGAACTTAATATGGTATTAGCCCCAATTTGTCCCACTGCTGTGCTGGATTTTCCCACCACAACTGCGCAATGTAGCTTCAAGGCAGATTAATAAGGAACCAAATGACAATAAAAAATTGTCTATTAACAGATTAGTCTACAATTTATTAAGTATAACTAAACTCGAAGTATCACTCGCATTTAATCTTAAAATCCGTATCAAACTACCATGTTCAACTGGCCGGACTATCCGGAACGAAATGCAAATTTCTGAGAGAAATTTCCTTTGGTCTGCTGATAAGCTATAGGCGAGTTGACGAAGTTTTCCCAAGTTTGGCTATCTTACTCGAAAACCGCAAGACTGTATTGGAAATAGATGGCTTGACCTACTTGCCAGGGGATCTTCCGATCAACCTAAGCTCAGCACGCCCACATAACGTCGTTAACTGACATCGTTTCTATAGACTATCTTATTTAAGGTTATACGATGATCATGCCTCAACTATAATTTATTATGAAATTGGTTCTGAAGCTAGAGGCTTGGAAATTAATATGCGAGTGTAGTATCTCATTATTACTATTAATTAATTTCAAACTGTTTGCATATTAATTGAAAAATAAATTGATCGTTGCAATTAGCTTGTAACGTTCAATCCGAACGTTACAAGTTAATTGCAGTATTTTATTATTTTAAGAATAAATATACTTAGAATTTTAAAACCTACATATTCAAATTAACTAAAATATATAAGGTAAGTTAAACATTTATTTATTAATTAATAATAAGAATATTATGATGGTATCTATTAAAAACAGTTACTTTCAATGTACTCATTGTTCTATAAATATTATACCTTCTATAATTCAAAGTATTAGCTAATTATACTTACTGTACTAAGATAATACGTGAATGCACGATCTTACTCAAGCTTCACTTCAATGGGATTCGAGTCAAGACATCTTAACAAGGGCCATATATCAGCCGCTAACTAGACCACTCTCGGGCACTCGCTTAACTCCGAGAGCATCTAATTCAATCCCTTGAGCTCTGGAGTTGCTAGAGATACTGATTACTGTAAGTATAGGTCGCAAAGAAAAAAGTTTCTTAATTAGGATAAGTTTGTAAATACATATATATACCGTCTCACTTTTGTAGTGATCATCTTAGTCTTCGTATCTGCGATTGATTTCAAATATAACCACTTTTCTAAATAAGGTTGTGTTATGTTTAAATGTTCAAAGACGACAGTGACCACCTTTTATGATATTGACTGCATGCTTATTTGCTACTTCAATTTTATAGAACAGAGATGTTCCGTACATTATTATGTACAGAATATCATGTTCTAATTATATTGACTAACAGTAGGTATTATGGTGTATTAATATCTGCGGTGTATTAATATCTACAGGAACATACGCGCTTATTCCTCTAATACCATATTTTTAGTAACATAATTAAACCATAACACTGATTAACTGACAGAGAACTCACGATTTTAACCTGGAAGCCTCGATGTATCCTACATTTTGTTCTGAAGTTTAATGTTTTGTGCGGTAATTTAAACCTAACTAATGTTATAAATGCAAAAGTTTGTGAGGCTTACGTATGTTTGTTTCTCTTTCACGCAAAAACTACTTATGAGATTTCGCTGAAACTTCGTACACAGATAGCTTATGAAGTAGAGTAATACATACATAGAATGGTATAGTATATTATTATCGTGGTAAACGTGACCGAAGCTTGTCAATTATAAAGAATTTTTGAAAATTCATTCTTTGACATGCCTAAATGGGGAATAAAAAGTTACAGACACTGAAATTTAAGACATCTCATCAATAGCAATATATAAGTATCTAGACTATCTAGATCATTGTAGACTAGTCATTTAACTTCGAGGCCATTCTATTAATCCCTTGAGCACTCTCGTTATGCTTGTAATACTGATTGAGGCAAACTGCAGACATAGTATAAATACATAAAATAATGTAACAAAATTATAGATCAATCGAAGTTTTATTAGTTTTGTTTGATGCCGTTAGATCTACATCTACCTAAATTATACTAACAGTTGCAAGTTTTAAGTATAACTATTTATATTTTTATGTGAAATTGAATCTAAACAGGCGGTACCATGTTGCCATCTCAAAGAAAAAGGTACACAGCATCCTGTGTTATATTTCTTGAACAACTTACCGGTATTACTTTACGAAGTAAAGAAAAGTTATATCTACAGTTTTGTTCAAGGTACTCTAATAGTGTATGAATATAAAAACCTATCATAAATACTTTAATTCATGAATTACATATGCTTCAATGAATTTAAAGACATCTGATATAAGAGGACACATAGGCTTGCAATTAAGCTACTTCAACTATTATTTAGTTTGTAGTATTTAAGACACAACAGTGTAACTTAGTTAAAACTATGACTATATATAACTCATTTTAGATTTTTTACCTATCTACCTATTACTTGCGACTTGCTACGCATAGACTACAAAACTATTAAATGTTTAATCCTTGTCTGACCTCCAGTGTGACTTATGCATGAAATATTAGAAAAAATATATTTTCTTAGTACATTTTAAAGTTATTGTCTAAATTTTATGGTTCCACATTTGGCATTTGCAATTTTAAAGAGAACATAACACTCCAGAAATAATTTTTATTTCTCGAGTTCTCCTATGTTTTTAAGATATTCGTGTCATGCAAAAAATATATATTATACATATAAAAAAGGTAAAACGCTAAATGTTATGCGAGATCTTCTCAGTTGAAGTCGTGATCTAGTGGAAGTGTGAAAAAAAGTTGTAGCTGACAATTTGTAAGTGCCCCCGTAGGTCTATATAAAAAAAGACATTTCATTTCATAATACTATTTGTGTACGAACGAACGAAACTGACTAACGAAATTGACTAGTACTACGAGGAAAATAGGGTATCTTAACTCATATGGTCATACATCACGCGCTAACTCTCTCTTGTAACTACTTAGTTCCGAGAATATCTTATTATATCCCTTGAGCGCTCTAGTTATGTGTTCAGGGATACCAACGTCGTTATATGAGGTATTTAATTTATTAAATAAAATGTACGAGGTAATTTTAATAAATAATATCTCATATTATAGGTAACTTAAGTTCAAACACTGATAAAAAAAAATCGAAGCTCGATCACTAATGTAAATGTGAATTAATTCAAATTGGACTAATTGAACTAATGTGAATTAATTTAATTTGAATAAACTTAATCAAAGATAAGCTGAGAAGTCGAATATGAAAGAAACAAATACGAATACAGAATTAAACTTTTCACTAGCAAACATGCAATGCAGGTAACGTATAAGTAATTTTTAACTTTGTTCAAAAGAAAATCTCTGGCAAAGGCAGTTCATTGCATTCCGAACATCGCTCTTTATAGAGTAGGTAAATTAATTAGAAAAGTAGCTATGACGGACAAAGCTTTTGCACTGATCTTTTTTGCTCGAATTTTAAAAGATTGTTCTTAAAATAAAGTGCAAAGACTGCTTAAGTAATTACAGATTTTAACAATGGATAGTAGGTTCTCACTTTGTATTTTTGATCTCAAGGGCTTTTATTAATTCGTAATACACTTCTTATGAAATCTTTTCGTTTATTTTACTAGTTAATTATTGAAATTATTCATGCTGTTAATCTTGGAATTAAGTTGTAACGTAGTATAGTATTTAACTGTGGTAGAGTAGTACTTTTTACTTACTTTTGTCTCATATGTACGTGGAAAAACGTAGGGACAAGTTCCAATCTCGTGCCCGGAGCTAGTTATGATAATAAGTAGCAGTAAATCATATTTTTCTCCTACGGGAAATATATTGGCTACACAAACTAACTTGTGTCGCCATATTTTGTGGTGTTCATTTAAATTAAATAGATTAGAACAAATTATTCTTAAGCTTTTACCACTATAACTTACATTGTCACCGCTTCGCAGTGTTTTTTTAATGAGCAGAAAAGGGAAAACACAAAAAATATAAATCATAAAATTGAATGTTCTCTGTATTTGTACCTTTAGTACGAATTTATTATGGTCCCTTAAAACAATCATTGTTTGCGTTTTCGTCCAACATTTCAAAGTACATTGCGAGATATGGCCGAATACGGAAACTAAACCGCGGAGTATACATTGAAATGTATGGGGAAAAACATTAACAATGATTGTTTTGAGGAAATAAGATAAACTCGTACTAAGGTACTGATTTATTAAGCTATGTAATACAGCTAGATTTTTCCGAAATCGCGAGAAGATTGGAGCATGTCCACTCCACTTTAGTGTAAATTGGACTTGTTACGCAATGACGTGCTACATTTTGAACTACACACTCGTAGCTCAACGAAGTGCGCCATAATGTTTGGAAAATGATGAAGCGTGGCGCCAATAATTCAGATTAGAAGCCGCTAATTGAACCATTTAGCAGCGAGCTTGATTTAACGCTTATGATAATATATTTGCATCCGATAGTTCACTCAATTGGTTGGAAGTATTAGAACTTGGTCGGGATTAAATAGATTTATTTCCAACAGTAATGTATACCCAGTTGTATTGCAGGCATTTAAACATTTAAAAACCGAAAATGAGGTCATGTCTAAAACAAGATTTTGTTACCACGCTGTTCCATTGCGTGTTGTGATTTAAAGACGACGGAAAGACATTTATATTTAAACTATAATCAACTCTATACAAATTGAGAAACACAATATGTTGCTATTTTGATCAATGTGATTAGACATATTTCCTCTGAAAGTAAATAACAACACATAGTAACAGAAATATAGACTTGTCAGTATCAGACTCACTTAAACGAGTTAGTGCAACTAATTTACTTAAAAGAAACGAGACCGACGAAATTTAAGATGAACACACAAGAAATGTATCAGGCATTAAATTTGGAATAGGTATTACTTACACCTATTATTTTTAAGCTAAAATAAGAATTGGTGCATCATTTTTTACATTATTATAGCTTAGGTTTACAAGATAAAAATCAAAACGTTTAGTCATTGAAATGTATAGTATATTAATTAAAATTGACTGTAGTATATTTGCTCAGAAAGTGCAAAGGCCAGTTGAAATTGTCGAATTTGAAACGTCGCTTACACATTGCCCCTTTGTCATAAACTTAGTTATTGTGGAGCTAACTAACCGTGAATGTATTCTGTAAAATTATAATTAAGGTAATTTGTTGGTGCGCGTTTGGCGCCCAGTTAGCTTAAATTCACTTTTAAACTCAAACAAAATTGTATTTACAAATACAATTGTATTTAACGTATGACTGGGACTAATTTATTATAATATTGTATTTGTTACTTGTATTTAGGTTTAAAACGAAAAATTCAAACGAAAACTTATTAAAGTAAAATATTATCAGATTTTTTAATTTCACCAAAATGTGCGCATTTAACGTGTGCATTTGACATTTAATGGGCTATTGGTTAATAAATATATATGATAGAAATCGCGGATAAATAGACGCGCAGCAATATTGTTTGAATTTTACGTTTAGGCTGCTAATTTAAATAGCCTAGTAAAGCAGGTAGAAACAAAAAATAACATAGAGCTTTCCTTCGGGGCCTTCGCTAATTGTACGTACGGATGGATAAATATTTAATTTATTCATGTTTGATGAACTTCAGCGGGCTGTGGTTGTGAGCAAATATACCTTTTAGCTAGATCATAACGTGTTGAGCGAAATTAATTCGAAAAAGCCACAACGTAATTTTATGTTAACATAGTTTACGGTTTGAAACATATTGTTACTTTATTTTCTATTTCTGTATTATTTATATATAGCTAACAGAACGATTTGTTTAATTGTTTTCTTTAATTGTCTCTCCATCAAACAATTATTCTTCTATTAACCAACATTAATATTAGCTTAGCATTAATCTATACTAATATTATAAAGCAGTAGAGTTTGTTTGGTTGAACGGGCTAATCTCAGGAACTAGTGGATCGAATTGAAAAAATATTTTTGTGTAGAGTAGTATTTATCAAGGAAGGTTATAGGGTATATAACTTCACGCTTTGTTTGTTTATTGCTTTTTTGAAGTGAAATTTCTTCATTTTTCTTATGTGTTTGACGTGGGTGAAACCGCAGAGCACAGCTAGTATGAGATATAATCATAATGAAATGATCATGTGACTTTCAAAATATCAACTTTATACTCGCAAATAGTCTTCGTCTCGCAAATAATCGTTATTTAGGGGAAAATTCGAAAAGAAGTAATCTGTATATTTTTTTGATCAATGATTAACGTTGAATAAAGCGGGAGTACTCTTAAAAATCTTTTATACGTACATTGTAAGCGTGGCTGCCTTAATTTTTTAGTAAAAAATTTACATAAATAAAAAAATATCTTCAAAACATAACACAGTACTAAAGTAGTTAAGCAATAAAGCAGAAATTAACTGCAGTGATCTTAATATTTTCAATCTCAACGAAGCGTTATTGAGTACATTCCAAGCTTTCACTGAGTTTTAAAAAGTGACATTTGCATATTGGGAAGTAAAAAAAGTATTAAAATAGGGACGTGGCTGACGCAGTCGAATCTTTACCTTGAAAAATATCCTGAACTATAATGATGTACAAAAAAATTGATTTGATGTTTTTGTTGTTTCTCGGAATCTTTCGCAAATCCAACCATAACGTACTGATGTAAAAATCCCTCAAGAGTTTAACGTGAATAAATATGGGATCACATAGTATTAATGACGTACGTTAATAATAAACTGTGACCTGTTTCTTTTGATGATGATATACCGGTATCAAATTTAATTGGATAACCTAGATTTCGTTGGAATCATTAATACAAATTTGTGCATAATGATTCTATGAAGCTGATAATGGATGGGAATGATCTTTTTATTATAATAATTTATTTTACCTAGGGGACGTGAATGCCGTACATTATTTCATTGTACGTGAAACTAATGTAATAGTTTTTGTTTGTTAAATATAGGTTTAATTATAAATAGAGAGTCTGTAGTAAAGCTGTAATTTGATGTCTTAATTTTTGTTCATAAAGTAGAAACGTAATCGGCCAAGTGGTCACTGTTACAGTCGATGAAGAAACGGATCCGATTTACAATAGTTTCTATCAATATTGTCATAAGTTCTGGTGATAGATTACTGCTTTCCTGTCACATATTTAGTTGAAGGGCTTCAAGAGTCTGAGGATTGTCGATATAGACTCATGACTTCAAGAAATACTACAAAAAGTAGAATGGTTAAATCGGACGATCTTGCCGGACACTATAAATCAAAACCTCGTTTTGGTTATTAGGCGACCCGGAAATGCGATAAAGGGCCTATTGACGTATATTTTGTAAATTTTTGGTATAGAAACATCAAAGTAAAACTGACCTTAATTGCCATTTGCAATAATTGCAGTATTTTCCGATAGGGTGATGACTTTTGCGCCACCTTGTATAAATAAGTGAGAATTCTAAAATATATCTAAGAGTAAATAAACAGAAAAAGGATGGAGACAACAGAGTATAAAATTCGTAAGATTGTTTACATTTAAGTACGTGTTTATACAAATACGCATGTGTACAAACATTCCACGCAACTCAGATATACAACCCAAAACATTTTATATAAACACAGCATCATGCGAAAAGGAAGTTTATACAAAGGTAAAAAAGTACAAATTAAAATCTTTTCTCCATGAAATGTTGATTTAGCGTCGCTTTTCGGTGACACAAAACGCGACGGAAACATAAAGAATTTATTCACAAAAATGTTTAACATTTTTACTCAAAAGGTAACATTACTTACACAATAAGAAAGTTATTCAACAGGTAAATAGCTGGGGAGCAAGCGGTTGAGAGTTATATGGCTTTCTTGTGGGATATCACATTCGGGGGATGGAATAATTGAATTTGAATGAATTATTAACATTCATGAATCAAAAGTATTTACTCATAACAGTCATAACAGACGAAATGCGATATATTGAACTTTACGAGAAATTATTAAAAAGGTTAATTACATATTTTATAAAAGCACTAGCTTATCCTCACGGCTTCACCTGCTTCGGTCACGTTTACCATGATAATGATCGCGTTTATTAATCTAGGTCATAGACTATCTGAGTTCCAAATTTCAACGAAATCCAACCAAACAGTAGTTTTTGCTCGAAAAGTACTTGTGTACTAGTACACACATACTTTTACATTATACACCATCACAACTTTCGTTTTTATAATATTAGTAAGATTTTATTTTGTTCTCTGGGCCTAAGTGCAGGTATGATGTGCATATCCTTATATCCATATTTAAACGTTCAACACACAAAAATTGTGTATAAATCAGAAAACGACACAAATATTTATATATCTAGGTATGCTTTACCACCCACGGCCACTTAATATATTGAAATATTTTGATGTTTGTAGTGACTACAGCTTTTGCGAGTAGAAATGTACTTGCTACTAACCATGTATACTTATAATCACTTATAGTAATAAGTTTAAAAGCCCACGCGTTGAATTTGATGAAGCTATATACGGCTTTAGAATAGATATAACGAATTATATATTTATTTCAAGTACTTTTGAAATTTATCAAAGAATAGTAAAATCTTTTTTAAGTTAGTTCTTGTAAACATTTCTTATAAAAATAATATTTAAGTACAAAGTGAATGTCACGGCTAGTAAATCTTTTCACAGTGTATAAATAAAAAAGTTTTGATATACATAGTACTGTAAAAAGTACATGCCTATCTACCTATAAATTTTATTCATTAAAAATATCTCCTTATTTCTACCACTTTACTGCAATATCTGGTTGATAGTTTAAAAAATGACCTTTTTCAGCAGAAAACTACTTAAAAAGAAGCGCGACCTTGAAAGCTTTTTATCAAAATTATTTTATTCATAATTATAATTCGGGTTAAAATATTAATTGCTATTTGAAAATACGAAACAACAAAGAAGCTCACTTATTAAAATTATTAAGCAATAACTTTTGATAATCTCTTCATCTAAGCCCTGCTTTATCTCACTCTAAAGCTTCTCTTAAGTAAAGGTGAAGGTAATTATGCGCTTAAAACATAAAGCTCATTATGAAAATGATTTATTTAGAAACCTTTTATACAACTTAGCGAAGTTTATAACCTTAATCGCTAAACTAGCATAATTAATTTATTTTGATGTGGCATAGGCTAGGAAAATTAATTGCTCAATAAACTCTTGTACTCTTTAATATTTATTCACCAACGCCACACCTATTTCACCACGCCTTATAACAGCAGTGTTATGCGCTGCTGTGTTCTGATCTAAAGAGTGTGGTAAGGGGTCTACCTTAGTATATCTATACTTTTCCGAGGCATTCCATCCATTCCATTAGTCCTTAGAGGTAGCAACGCGTTTGAGGCTAATCTTAGGTGAGATTACGATTTTACGTACGATTGATTACAGATGTCCATGGTACAGTGTCCATAGCCACCATCAAATGGGCTGCCTGTTCGCTTGCTACTTCCATACTTTCAAAAATTAGATTTATTTTGACGACTGCTTTCTGTCTTTTTTTTGTCTCATTTGCCCTTAATTTCTATGAAAAAATTAAGGCTTTAATATGGTTACAGTAAATAAAAGTTGTATGTTACCTTTAATCTATAAAAATATTTTAATCTCAACATTTTAACCTACTAATAGTTATTTGTATAAAACATTACGTAATGATTACCACGAAAGGATCAGTTCTAATAATAGAATGTTTAGAAATAAATGAGGAGAATACAGTGAACATTATTATAAGTTCAACTTTTTAGGTGATAACAATCTGGCACTCGCAAAGGACTGCGTACAAAGTTATTGTACAGGCAACCTTATTCAAGAATATAAAGTTTAAAGGGAAGCCAAATTTCCTTTGGTGTAGATAATTAGTTTTACAAATTTAATATTAGCAAAGTACCTTTACTGCCGTTTGTCATGTATGTTTTAATTGCTCAAACAAAACTTCGTAACGAAAAGTAAAACCGACTTTATATCTACAGTTAGGGATAAATTCAATGTAATTTTAAAGGGTTCAATGTTACGATTCAAAAAATATCGAAACACCGTGTGAAGTTTATCTACTAACAACGATTTATATTCATTATTAATTCCTACATTTCAGGAACAACCCTTCCAATGTAACAACTGAATCGACCGCCAAATGAATTCAACCTCATAATAATTATTACTATATAATTACTATTACTATAATAACTGTAGAATTTGTTCTTAACGCAAGAACAAAATAACTTGACAAAATACATTAAAATAAATGTATTAAAAGCATCAAAAATAGGCTGACGTAAAATCGAAAAGCCGCAGTCCGACGCTGAATATGTAGTTTTGAGAAGCGCGTTCACTCTGCGTCCCCGAAATCCATAAAATTTAAATTTGCCACACTGTAGGCAGCTTGCGACCGCATCTGTTTACGAATTTTACAGTTTCCACTTTGGAAACGTATAGTTTTAATAGTTTGTACAACGAATGGAGGAGAAAAGTTTCAGTTTTAATGTGAAACGGTTTTAGGCGCGACACGGTTTTAGTTTTAACATTTTGTAATTTGAATAATTGTTGTAGACTCCTATTATTATTAAATTAAAATAAAAGCTTTTAATAACACACAAAACCTTTTAAAGAATAGTATTTAATGATAGAATGAAATACAAATGGTTTAAAATAATGCATTTTTAAACCATTTTATCTTATTCATAAATGTCAGGTTCATCAACATTTTTTGGCTTAATGAGAAAATTTTAATTATAACTCTTAGATAAAATAAAAAGTAAGCATGTTACTATTGTTAATATTATTTGTTTGAGACTTACGCATTTTAGTCAATCATCATAAACTCAACTATGATTTTATATATTACACCCGACATTTTTATGCAAGTTCAGTGGCACTGAAATATAGTGATGTTTTATAAAATCTGAAAGAATAAATTTAATATAAAAGTAGCAGAAGGAATTTTTAATCAAATGAAATTCACTACTTTTCTTCGTAAATTTTATGTAAAAGGTAAAATGTAACGATAATAAGTTGCCACTTACTTAATTTTGAAGTAGATTTTACAAGTCATGTGTGGCCCAGTGGGCTTTGTGCCAATATTTTTGTCCACAAATATGACGAAGACTGAGCTTTTGAGCACTTTAGTTGAGTTTTGGCGCAGCCCGGGT
This sequence comes from Cecropterus dorantes dorantes, assembly GCA_018249915.1. Classification (NCBI taxonomy): domain Eukaryota; kingdom Metazoa; phylum Arthropoda; class Insecta; order Lepidoptera; family Hesperiidae; genus Cecropterus; species Cecropterus dorantes. The sequence goes on from DWLI01002144.1 coordinate 11,859, forward strand.
TCGTAATTAGGCCAATTTACCGTCGTTATGAAGAAAAACTTCGCAAAAGGAACATTTTCACCCCACTTGATGAACTGGTGGACCATTAGATGCAATTTAGCAATTAGGAAGTAATATTTTGTACTTAGTAACACGTAAAACCTCATTAGATTAGTTTTCGTTCTTTTAAAGCACGTTCAAATTTTTATATGACAACGATTGATAGAAACTATTAATAGGGTCAATTTTTTCACAATGATAAGATCTATGAATATCACATTGACCAATTTCAGAATAGATGATTGCACGTAGATTTGTAACATATCCGAGTAGGTGTATAGAACTTCCAATAATCAAAGTTTCTCACCTTTTCCTTTGCTGTTTTGCCATTAAAATAAAGGATATTAATAATACTTAATTACATACACCCACATGACTTCAAATAAAAGATACGTGCTTGCCTACGATTTAAACAAACGTTGAATTTCTACATAAAAATTGTATATCACTGAGTTATTTTATTTAGTTATATCAACTAATACACTCTAGTAGCATAAAATGTTTTGTGTGTTGCATATATTCCATTTACAAATTTTTAATTATATTTTTATAAGATTTTTCATATGAACATTAACTGTACTAAGTTAAAGCCAACTAACTGTACATAAACTTTTGTATTTGTACGAAAAAATAACACTTTAATATGATTATCTTCAATAAATAAATATAAGTATCTCACAAAAACTATAATGGTTCTTCTCAATCCCTAAAGCGAAAGAAAAAGTCATAAAGAAAGGCAGGGGACATAAAAAAGTGAAAATAAATAAGAAATATGATATAAGACCTCATCATCTTTCTAATTTACCCGTAGACGTTAGAGCCGATACGGTGAAAAGTAATGGCGACATATTTTATCGCAGGGGTGGGAAAATAAAATAAATGATTAGAATAAGTTTCTACCCAATAGTATAAGTATAGTATAATATAACTCTTTTTTACACTCACAACACTTATCACAAAGCTGTACATTAAACTCCTATACTTATATTTGCCAAACGGGTTCTTCGTCTCCAAAATGTATGGTTATCGTATAAAATATGAAAACCATCAGAATTTAATAGAACGCGACCATCTTATTCTGAAGAAGTGACTACGCGTCTAATAATACACATATAAATCTTTAGGTACCCTGCTCCATGTGGAATAGGTTATAAATGTATTTTTTGTTCTCGAGTCAGGTTATGTGGGATTTTCACCGCACTAAAACCCCCCGGTGGCTGTCCTCAGGGCTGTGAAGAGGACTTCGAGATCTTTGAAGGAACGCAACCGGAGTACTTTGACCGCGTTGCCCCATCGGGTCAACCCAGGTGAGCGGCTGGGCGTACAAGGGTGCTAATCATCGAATCGACTTCATGCTTGCTTTTTTCTTCAATTTTATTTAGAAGAATGTCTGATAGTCATTTTCATGTTAAACATAAATATCGATTGATATTAGGACTGTATTAAGAGAGCTCATAAATATGGTACATCTCCATATTCGTAAATATTTGTATTGCATTTATACGCTATTTAAGTAATTTAAGATTTATTAACAGCAACACTATCTTTATTCATATCACCAAGGGCAATATCCAAACACAAGTACGCAAAAATACCTAGAACTGTGAGAGATGGATGTGGTTATAATTGTGCTACAAAGATCTACGAGTATGATCAGGCAAGCCTTCTGGTCACCATATCGGTCTGAAACACAATGGTTCCGGGTTTGATTCCCAGCTAAATAGATATCAGAATGATAAACTTTGATTTCTTGTCCGAGTCTGGGTGCTTGCGTATGTTCAAGCCAACACGATACAGAAGTTATTTCTGGGTTTTTATCCGTAGCAAATGTTGTTATTATCGTTTAAATTTAGTATCTTCCTCCAT
>DWLI01002145.1:0-13759 GCA_018249915.1 Cecropterus dorantes dorantes
CTTAAATGACAATATTTTGTTTCTTAATTACAGTAGATACATTTTTAACAATTTTGCAGAGAAAATTTGGTCAACGAAAAAAAATAACCTACTTTCTCTGACTTTAAGCAATTTGAGGACGAAAAACAAAGTTCGTCGGTCATAATCGAAATAAAATCTACTAGATACTATATTGACACATTACAGTAGATAGCAGTAAAGTGCAAAATACAGTAGATCTACTGTAATTACATTGCATCTCAAAGCACTGGAGTTTTTAAACATTTAGTCCAGCGTCAGCGTCAAGTTGATGGTCACCCTACATGAAATCCACTGCACGCCCGTTTACCGCTTCCGTATTCCGTTCATTTCTAACACTTCCATAAATATTTCACTTTATATCTTGTGTTACTATGGCGTTGGTTATACCTTTAATGAACTTCACCGTTGCCGACTTTCTTCTCCCACTTTATGTTATTACTTTCAATATATTTAAGATAACCATATTTATTGGTGGGAATTATTTCATTTTCTATTCATATATAGCCTTCATAAACAATAAAACTATGAAATGGCTTGTAAAGAAATAAAATGGCCGACCAATCAGAGTTTACTTAGAGTTTAAAAAGTTACTATGCTAATGTTTCGTCTTATATGGCTAGACGGAAAGTAGATTAGCACGCGAGGCGATAAAATTTAGTCTTCGCTTCTGTAGTGTTTCAAGTAGTTTAGTTTCTTGTAGAATCTGTAATGAAATACATGAAAAAAGCAATAGCGGTATTTTTTTTTTTTTTATTAGTGCTCTCGTAGATATATATATGACTGTATTGTATAAAAATATTTTACAAGTCTAAAATGCTAAATGCACAAATGCTGCGGAAACCTAAAATAAAATAAAAAAAAATGTAATGTACATATAGTATTACATTTTCTTAATGAAGATATAATAATTATTTATAAAGATCGCGAAAGCAACAATTTTATCAAATTGAAAATTGTAAATTAATTGAACATATTTAAATAAAGTTTTAAAATTTTATAAACATACCAAGTTAATATATATGCTAATTTTTATTAGTATCTACGTGAAGGTATAAAAACAGGGTCGTATAATTTGTTTCCATAATCATATGTTGCAAATTTAAACAAAACGTTAATAACACAAAAGATTAGGTAAATATTATAAAATCTGGTGTTAGTGCACACTAATGATAATTTTCTTAAAATAAAGGCACTTAAAATAAAGGCATTTCATTCAAAACAAAACTGTAAATAAATTAATTCATGAATGCATTAAGTAAAAGTTGGAATAAAATAATAAGCGTCATTTTTTAGGAAATCTATTTAACTTAAATACATTCTATTCATAGTAAATACTAGGCATTTGTTATTATAATATATAAATAGCCATGATATGAAAACAAAAAATATAAAATGAAATAAGTATTATAAATTAGAAACATTGAATATTTAACATCGTAAATTGCAAAACAATCAATACAAAGTTCCAGATTATAGAAAACAATGGCATATTGAAACACTAACAATATAAATTAAAGACCCGAAATGGCATTGCAGTCAATCTTTGTACTAATTATGTTCTAAATGAATTGTTTACTGGTTCATATAAACATCGGCTAATAAAACAATTCTGAACAATTACAGGCATGAAGAGCGTATCACGTGCAAAACCAAAGCGCTTTTTGATGCTGAAATTTTTTCAAAAGTTCCCAGAACAAGAAGTGCCATGCATTATCTACGTTTTACGAATAACGTTACCGGTCAATATATAGAAACTAATCAAATCGAGTGGAGCCGCGAGCGTAGCTAGTTAAGCATAAATTGTTTTTTTCTCGAAAGCGTTTTTATTTATGAGCACAAAAAGTAATAAAGTAGCAAGCAAGTGCGCGCTTTATTAAACCGAGCCGTATGCCACGGCGCATTCCGGTCCCATAACCTGTCCGAGCGGGTGAAATCAAAGCCACTGCGCACACGATCGACAGACACCACTGTTTAGCTAAGGACCGGTGGAGCTAACATCGTTAAGTCGCCGCACTGCAGTTAGCGCGCAGTTGCGACTGTCAGTAAGTTCAGATCGGCCGATTTTGAAACCGGAATAAGCCGGTAGTGTGATAATCTTATATAAGTCCTGCCAATATTATACAAAACATATCTCAATGAAACGATAATGCTTGATGATATCGAATAATAATGCTCCTATATTAGCACTAAAATATTTGTGTAGATAACAATATAAATCGATTAAATATGAACATTAAACATATTTATAATCGTTTATAGGCTTACTACCAATTTAAAGCCAGCAAAAAAAGCCTTAAGGTGGCCGTGGCCGTGGCGGTTGCCGTTGCGGTTTTTTTATTCAACGTTAGTCGAATTGAACACATAATTACGTAAGTAAACATTTTTTTAGTACGGCGATTAAGTTAAAAAAAAAAAAACGTTTTCAAAGATTCAGAACGACCCATCTCCTTGAAATTTCAATTAATTTTTTTTTACCGTAGGGCCAATAGGATATTATTTTAATGACCCTGAAGTATTGTTTAAGCGAAAAATTTTAGCACAATAGATTTTTGCAAAATCCTAGAGTGGTGTTACAACTTTATAACTTGTTTACTTCTTTTTAGTATATCCTAATTTCTTGATTTAAAGTATATTTTCTTTTATGTAAAATATTTATTTCAGTAAACGAAAATAGCACTTATGTTATTATTACACAAAACGATTAACCCATTTGTCGAACGTGTGCTCACAGCTAAGCATCTGAAATGTGAAGGAGGATCCTCTTTACACTTATTGTCTCACTCATTACGTACATCTCAACTCGACTGTGTAATACTCGTTTGAATCCGAGTAAAATCAGAGGCCGGTAGCGAGTGGGCGCTCGTCTCTACGTAAATGCCTACACGCTCTATACGCTTTCGAGATGCTATCAAAGATGATGTAAATTCTCGCTACGGGTAGAAATGACAATCATTAGCCTCGTTATTTTTACAGCAATTAGGTGTTTATGATTTCGTTTTCTCATATCATAATTTCGAAATGAGTTCGAGAGCACTCTTGCACAAATTACGACGTTTAAAAAATAATTTACGTGATCTTATGACAAATAAGGTTCGGCCATACTACAACAATTTGTCGAAAAACTTAAAGATTTATTGCATTCCGTTAACATGTAGCCGAACCTGATTTTCGTCTGCCATTTGCTTGGTCTAAAAGCCGGTAAAAGTGAATACTTATATATGTATAAATATGCAAAGCTTATCACACTCTAAGTTATTCAAGTTTCGCAGTATTGGTCACTAGTTAAAGATAACCAAGAAAATGGGAGTTGATTATAAAAATAATTAGAAATCAAAAGCGTGTCATATCTGTTCGATTTCACTCCGCGGTGCGTTTCGATGTCAGTGACTAACGATTACAGTCCACTTTACAAATACACTGCTAGCTGGCTTCTACGTAATGTTACCAGCTATTCAGTTATACCGGGAACAATCCTTTTTTCGTATTATGTTAAATATATGTTTATTAAAAATGATATCGAATATAAGTTGGACTATCGTATACCATAAGTATCCTATGCGGAATGCAATGTTTGTAGTAAATTCAAATAAAAATAATAAAACAGGTTAAATTTCTCGGCGAGGTACTCATTGATCAGCTGCAACAATTTTATAAGGTTCTTCACATGAACTAACATGGGAAGTAACTAACTTGTAAATAACTTGGCTTGTTAATTAGTATGTAAGGGTCAAACTTACAACTGAATTTTAAATCAGTTAGCCTCAACCAATTTAGCGTAAATATTGCATACACGTTTAGTTTGGATGACATCTTAGTGACGTCATTTAAAATCACGGACTAAATATTTTGAGTATCATTTTTTGTCTAAAAATATAGTTTTAAAAATGTTTTTTTTTCTATAAATTTATTGAGGACCACCCATATAATTGTTTTTAATAACTCAAAATAAATATTAGAACAAATGTGTATCATAAACATAATGGTACGTATCGCTTACATTTTTGTCTTTATGTCCTAGACAAATATTTGAATGGTAACCCTTCTAGATCGCTACACAACTAAGCATTCAAGTATAATAACATAATCTACATGTGGACGTGTTCGAATGTGTGCGTGCTTGCCCGAGCAGCGAGCACTGGATGAGATGTATTGTTTTGTATGTCATCCACGTTTAAGTTATTTATTAGCCAGTTACGTGCCAAAGGTTTTAATTTTAAATTTCAGAATAATAACCTTAAATGCAATTTTATTATTAGTAAGTACACCTTGGAATGATAGTTTAACAAATGTTTTACCTCAATATGAATATATTTTACCTGTCTTAACATGGATTTTGTCTGTGATTTAAGCACCACAATTTAAATCACATTTATAAAATGTATTTGTCAAATTAACATCGATTTAAAATTAGTTGATATTTTTATATTACCAAAATGAAATATTTACCGATAAATCAATAAATAAATCTCAAAAAGTAAACATATTAGTCAAATCCACATACAGCAACTTAGTTTGTCACTTTATTAAATTTATTAAGTTTTCCGTTACCTTATACCTTGCTTGTCAAACACTCAGCCAAATTTATTTATGCGCTTGGTAGCGCCGTCTCTATATAACGAATTCAATATTAAAATTAATATGAATAAATATTATATTAAAATAAATATTAAGGTTAAACTGAAACGAAATTAGATAATACAGTTCAAATGTTAAAAATTAATAACTTTAGATTTGTTCCTATTATACTTATGTAGGCATTACTTTAGGATCTACTTCTAATTTAATACGTACGTGAATTGACATATAACATACGCATAAACATCAAAAACACATTAATAAGGCTCATAAAATAAAAACTACACAGCGAAACCAAAAAATCAAAGTAAAGTGGAAATTTAAAAAAAATATACAAAAATGTGACATTAAAGTGAACAAAGGCGAACTTTAATAGCGTCACAGAGAAATTTAATTTATTTTAAACGTTACAAGCGCGTTCGCCGTATAGAGCCCGCACTTAAAGTGGTGCGCGGAACCTGACGAAAGGAGCTTAGCGATTTAAGCCGTGATTAGTGAGCTTTTAGCACTGACTGCGATTGTACGCCAGAACCGATTACACTATTATTTATTACCTTTAAAAACTCAATCATTACCAGTTAACTCAATCACGAACGATACCTACTTTGCCATACATAAAATTAACATAGAACATCTTAATGCAAATACACGCATAAATCATAATCGGATTATTTATTGCTGTCTGTTTTCTTTGATACGGATCAGTCTATACCGATCGTAAGCTGTGTATGAAATTAACTCTTCAAACTAAAACTCGAATAGTAGCGTTTTGTTTTTGGATAATTAACGAAAAATTAAGTACCTACTTACCGACGTTTTTGTAATCTAAAATGATAATTTTAATACATTTAATAAATTTACATACGAATTTAAATACTTGCAATTGGTCAGTTTTTTCGCCATTTGACGTCAATAAAGTAAAAACTAAATCTAATCACGAACAAACATTTACATGCAGTCACGTGCACTACTCGTTAACAGATTCGTTAATTACATTGAACGCTTTATGTTAGTATTAGTATGAGGTGCGTTTCACTTGGCGTAACCCTTGCATTGGTTAAATCCGGTTGTGTTGAAACGAGAATATTACGGCGGAATAAGATCGCGATTCGCCGGTAGGACGGCGGGACGCTTAAGCCCTATGCACATTAACCATTATATTCCTTTCCGCGCGCTATTCATTACATATCAGGCGTAACGTAAACCTCTAACGAACCGTTTTGCTTCATATTAGATTTATTGGTATCTTTTTTCTATCAACCGGGACTACAACAGCTTAGTCAAGTTACTAATCACCCTTCCTTATTAATGCTTCCTAACACATCACAAATTACCCGGATTACCCGGACTGCGGGTATAAAGGATACTCACATATACTAGTCAGAAACTTTTCCAGATTCTATAACCATCGTTTGAACCTCGTCTCCGGTGTGGTTTCAATTGTGGTCAAGCGTTTGTACAGATCGCTCCAGAGCACTAGTAAAGCACATTCATTTCCCATTGCCTCTGGTAAATTCATAAGACATGGTTCATGCGTAAGCTGCATTACGTATAATCAAAGCAACACCGACTCCGATGTAACTGTGAAACGGGCAGGCATTTGTCGAGCTTGCCGTGTCAATAAACTTGATTCGAAAGTGGAAGACGCTCCGACTTACATAAGCGAGTAACAATGTACGCCGCCGAAGTATACACAAAGATTATGCCTGTGTAGACACGACATAACGTTCTCCGGTAAAATACCGTTTCGAATATGTAGGTGTATTATCCAAATTAGATCTTGAAATAAAATTACTGTGACTTGAAACACGCTTCGTATTTTTAGGTCTTCGCTTTAAATCCACTACTTCGTCAGCCTTCATCTATGCACTCCTAGATACAAGATTCTTCTAGAAAAGAATGGGGGGACTAGCATAGTCACCGGACTTATCGATGATACAGCAGTAAATAGCGCCCCCGATTGCCACGAGAAAAAAAGGAACAGCTATTGAAGGCTCATCATTACAAAAGTTATAAATACTCATGCGATACCTATATAATATAATTAAAGGGTGACAAAATTGAAATATCCTGTTGATTTATTTATATGTTACCAGTTTAATAAGTTTTGTTAATCGATGTATTGACGAGGTAAATAAAAAATACGTCCTTAAAATTTCTTTATAAAAAATTCAAAGTACAAAACGGAGTAGGTAAATGTGGTCTACAGTTAAAATGCTAAATAAACGTAATAAGAAATAGGTGTTTTATACTAATTAAATAAATTACAATTAATTTAATTGCTTTATTTACGGCGTATGCAAATAAATAACACGTACAGGTATCAACACATGCAGTCTATGCGCTCGTGTAACTCGTCGCGCCCCTCGGCTAGGCGTCAGTCCAGTTATACTTCGCAAAACCGCTATTTATAGTAATCCCATAAGCGACTCAGTATTAGACATACTTACATCGTTTTTATCGCCCAATAGCATAGTGATTAACTGAGCATCTACAATTTTATTGTAACTATATTTACGTCAATGTACAATTACGTAATTGATAAGTAGGTATTGACTACCGACAGACGTCAGCGAACATCGTAAAAATGAAACCTCTTGCGTGTTATTAATCTCCAAGAAAGAGTTTACTTATAAATATTCATACGGAGTTCAGAAGTAGGATAACTTGACCGTACAATAAACCCAACAGTTTACAACCTGTAATCAAAACTTTATTGAAGCAGGAAATAATTGAAAGGATATTTACATCTTCATTGTTCGTTTTCTCTTCTTAAATAATATGAAATGTAAAGAATGTTTGTTTGTATACAGCACAGTATTTGTTGCATAAAAATTTGACTGTCGTCATAATATCATCTATTTAAAACTAAATTAAAAAAACTAAATGATTTTAAATACAAAAAACATACATACTTAAATCTTAAGTATGTTTGTGTTTTAAAATCGGTTTATTTGCTTAGGGTTCGCGTAATTTTTTGTATGTATATAAAGATATTTTCTTTACATTCGTACTAAACATTACGCCTTGACTTGGAATTTCTTTAGATACTAGGTAAATGGAATAAGTGTTGTTCATTCATAAGTACGTAATTGCAATTTAATTTGCAAACACTAATAAATAAAAACAGGAGAACTCTGATAATACTTAATATATCTACTGAGGGTCACGGTTATATGTAGGTACTCACACAAAGACTATATATAATACAAAATAAAAATACTTAAGCAAGTGTAGAAAACCAGAGGACTGCACATACACAAATCTATCAGCGTTCCTAATGAACTACCAAAGCAGGCATAATCCTTAACAATTGAAAAAGGAGAAAAGAGGAGTAAACGTAGCAGTAACAAAAAACTTTTCAGTAAATTTGGTTTAAGTTTAATTAGGAGTTAAATATTTATGGTAATTAGGTACTTGTATTTTAGAGATAGTAGAACCATCCGTCGTTTAGCAGCGGTGATTGTACCGCCACATTCTTTGCTCGCCTTATATAGGAACAGAGGCTATACTGTAGAGGGTAGAAAGGTGCATACATTTGTAAGGAGTTCAAACAATTCTCTTGGATATACGTAAGTATTTTGTGATCGGTTAACTATTTGAAGTTTCAGATCAGCTCCGGTTCTATTTCGCTTGTAAGGTATTGACCTACAGAGCATATTAAGTACCAAGTGGACAGCATAGCTCTTCAACTTCTGTAACACTAAACAGTTTGAATTATTCTATTACCACGTTATTTTAGAAACTATAAGATATCAATAAATGAGTGTGTGATACGTCACACACTAATTTATTTATCTCTTTAAAGTTACATAACGATTGCAAAAAAAAAGAAAAATATTTATTTCGAAATTATTAATCATTTAACTAATACCCAATCAATGACATCATAAACATTTACTTACCATTAGTTTAAGAATAAATGGTGACAAGCAGGTATTCAAGGTTGACTAAAATACCCCGTGCAGGTGCTAAGGTGACGATGACAGCCTACTGTCAGGTGGCCAATTTGCCACAGAACATGTTACGAGGCGAAACAATTTTTCTTATATGGTAGTTTATTATGAATGATGCCTCGTACACCTTTGCCAATGTGACACCTCGGTGATTAAACCACACCACCCACGGTTCTGCCGCATCGATTTTGCATCTCAATCAAGCTGTTGAAGAAGTTCAGTTCAGTTTTTCACTTAAAGAAGTCGCTTAGTATTCTGTTAGTGTTACGCTCGGTGGTAATAATGTATTGGCTCATAATAAGGAACGATAAAAAAGTTTTTGGATGTTTCATGAATAGAAGTCCTTAAGAGTAGGGCATAAAAATAGCGTTAAAATATTTGTTCATGTTTTGAGTATTCCTTTAAAAAAGTGACCCTATGTGACCGGAATTATTTACCCACATTAGAATAATGCATATGTTGTACGCTTCATTTATCAATAACAATCAAGGTTAAATACATTTTTATAACATGATAACAAAATATTTCCTTTTTACACTATACTTTTTATTAACATACTTACATATTTACATACCTATTACATACAAACATTGCAAGTTAAATAAAAGCTTTTTAAAACTATTTTGACGGCTGTTTTTTTAATTGCCCCGTAATACCTGGGAAAACGTTTTTTTCTTTTTTACAACCTAAAGCCGATAACATTTGCGTCCTATGCCATACGCTTCACACCAGAATGCAACAGCGGCTAACACTGTTATTATTAAGCAAAACAGATGTTTTTGATTTTTTGCTGCCTACTCAAAAGTACATACATTGATAAAGATAGATAGGAAATACACACTTGTGGGATATTGGCGTTCGATTATTTATCTTGGAAACTTTGAAAGCTTATACGAATTGCAAAACATTTAAAAAAAATTCTGACTTGATTATACTTGAATACACTTCACATTAAATTTGTTGGGGGTGAAACTTTTAATTTATTAATTAATTGTTACTAAGCAAGAAATAAGGAAAAAAGGAATACCTATCTTATTTTACATAAAAATGTAACATCGTCGTTTATAAATATATTGTGATTATCATAATTTTATAAATATACTTCGCAGTTTTATTAAATAAAGGATAACTAAGTATGCAAAATATTATATGATAAATATGATATTTTGCGCTTTCATGTTGGTTAATTGGTACCTAAATTAAATATATAAATATACGTAAATGGATATAATTTCTTCGTTCTGATTGGATTAAATTAAACTGTAACGCACTGCGATCCAATGGCCTCTCACGCGGGCAATAATCATAACGCGTCCAGTATTTGTCTTGGGCGTTCAACCGGCGAGAAAAAGCCTTCGGCGCGGGTCAATAGCTAGACAAAGGCTGAGTGAGATTGTAGTAGTCTCCGATCGGCTCAAATACTTTACGGTGAGTTTATTAATTAAGGCGGCCGACCTTGCGGGCCGCACTTGCAAAGAGGTCGGACGGGCGCGTAGGAGAGGGACGCTCCATGTCGTGCTCTCGCTCGCACCGCCCCCCCTCCAGCACCCCCCTCGTCCCTCCACCGCATCCAACTGCCACCCAACAATCGTCTGACGACTCTGACGTCTCCTCATTGACCTTCCGTTATCTACACGGATTGTCGGCGAGCCGTCAACGGTTTTTGTCGCCGCACCAATTTAATAAACCTCCCGAATTTCATATTCCATACTAAGTGTTGGTATTTTTTATTAAACATTGTATTATTTACATAATGGCATTTGTATTATCAAATGAAAGGCCCTTCATATGATCAATGTTTACATTTTTTGGCAATTAATAACTAATTTTACAGTGATTTAATAAATTCATATATCTTTTTTTTCTTTGGGATAAATTAATTAAATATCAAAAACTTATTTATTTTTCAATTTGACATTTTTTTAATTGATGTACAGCCTCACGCCAAATATAAAAAGTCATGTTCGAACACTCAAAACAAGTGACTAAAAACTAAATAACTTAAATAAATCAACGCGAAACTAATCAACAAAGAGCTTTAAAAGTCGCTCAGTCGCCGAGCAATTATGGATGCTAAGAGGCGAATCTACAGTAAGCCGGTACACAATGACGTATCATACCAACACAAACACAGCGAGTAGCGGAGAGAACAATCAGAGGAGAGCGCGAGACCCGAGATCACTCGAAACCGCACCTTAAGCTCATTGTCAAACCGATTACAATAAACAAACAGGGACAGACGCGGTTGGAATCCTGTCAAACAGGCGAGTTCGAGCGTTGACTTATTATCGGTAGAGCATTTCTGTACGCGACTGTACCGAACCGAAACGCACTCTATCTAACAGTCGGCACAGTCCACATTAGACCGGCCGGGTCACGGCACAGGTAAAACACGGGCGCCGTCGCTTACTGCCCACACACACAAGCGCGTCTCGATGCTGCCATAAATAAAAGATTCCTACAGAAACAATTGTTGCGTAGAGCGTGGAGGTGAGTTGAGGCCTCAGTGAATGTACATAGTCGACTAATCGCCGTCAGCCGATCGCGAAAGTAGGTGACCGCCCGTGATTGACGCTCTTGCGAAACCCCGTTCGATGACATTTAGACTAGATGGCCAATGCGCTAAACCCTCGACAATTATGAAATGATATTATTTGTTACTCTATTCAGTCTATTGCCAGATCGCACCAGCGTTTTGTAACTTAATGTTACTCCGCTCGGTACAACCCGATTTTTAATGAGCATCGATAAGATTGTTGACAATAAATCGAAAACTTTTACACTATCATAATTTATTTTATGACTCTCATTAGCAACTTATTCATACTATTAATTACCGTTTTTATTAAAATGGTAGCGCGATATTTAAATTATGTTTACATTTTTAAATGCTTATCTTCTTAATCCGAACTCTATGGAATCTCTGTGCCGAGATAACGCCGCTCTACTTAACCTCACCACACAGAGACGCGTAAACATGAAACAATACGGTACAGTGATACAACGTTATTCATGCGATTGAATCGATTACACGCGTAGGAATTTGAACTTTGTTAGCGAGACTTAGGTTGCTTAGTGTATTTGGAGCTTTCAGATTTACGTACTCGAGACCGTGGGCACGACTACGTATTCTCACACAGCCGCAACCCCTACGTACGACAGTACGTTTACACACACATGGACACGGAGCATCTGCGTAGGTACGCGGTGACGTTAATGTGTGGGAATGTTAGGGAAATTTATACGCTGTTCATTTCGTTGAACGTCACACGCTCAACTGTAATTCACACATTTGTATCATTTCATAAAATATACACTTCTGCTACAGATTTGCATAAATTTAATTTATCCCCCTTACAAATTTTATCGTTTCCAGGATGCTCAGAAGTTGCTAACAGTGGCAAAAAAACCGTGGAGTTAATTGGCTATGGTATTTAAGTTATGCGCAAAAACTGTATATTAATTAAGCCTTACAAAAACTAAGGTCTTATCTTTACGCTCACTACTCACTGTGAGTGTAATATTCGGTGATTATTTAGTCAACTTATGTAGCTATTGAACCGTGGAGTATATCTGTCATATAAAGCGTCATTAAAGTCAAAACACAAGTTACTCAACAATCCAAGTAAAGAGTATCGAGTGAGAAGAGTTATTCATAAATTCATAACAAATCGAAAGTTTAAGCAAATGAACACAAGTCGGCGGGTGCTTTCTAGAAATTATAATGTACCTACATACAGTATAGCTACGCATTCGGTGAGGTTTGATATCCATACGCATTAAGTGACCGGGCAGCTATTTTGTACTTAGTAGACCAAGCACGCCCACACCGATGGAAACATTGACATCGGAGCTACGAACGTGTTGATACGGCATAACTGAGTGTATTTTCTCATTAGAAGTAACTCTCATTCGACCCTTAAGGGGATCCCACGTGACGATTTGTTTTTCAATATTTTTTGAATTAACATAACATTCATTTGAATTTTGTTAAACTTAATCTATAATCTTAAAATAGTAATAATAATTAAATATTGTTATAATATTATTGTATTATCAATTTTTAGTGCCGTGTTAAGATTTTTTTTCTTTTTAAATGTTTACCTTACGTTTCATTTCCCATATTTTCGGGCGATGGAATCCCAATATTATTTTTCATACAAATATTCACGTATCATATCGTGCCTATATAAAAATAAACACGTTTAAAAAATTACATCTAATATGGTACTGAATACCATATTATATAAATATAAATCTTAATAACGTACATACATTTTTTATAAACGATTCACAAATATAGCTATTACTTATTGATATTACGTATTTATTATAATTTATGTCTTTCCGAAAAACTTTATTAATATTTGTAAACAAAATTGACTTATAGCTGAATATAATTATTGTTTTTGTTACCTTTTTTTATTTAATAAGTTATAACGTGAACCTAAATAATACTGAAATATATATACGAGTATTCCCAACGTAATTGAAAAAATCTTATAGAAGTAAAGAATAATTAAGAAAATAAAATAGAAGAATCAGATTTTCCGCCACAACTTTGTATTTCATTCGATGCAACGCAACGAGGGATGTTAAATATAACGTCGTGTAGGCGGCATTTTTATTACAAAAGAACACCAACATTCCATAAAACTGTGATGTACTCGAGTAGTTCGCCAAATTAATTGCTAACCCAGCATCGATAATCCCGATGAGAGAAGATATAAAAAATTTTTGCGAGGTATTCGTGGTTGAACGAAATATATTTTTATATCATACATTTAAATAATTAAAAAAAACTGCAAATAAACAAGTAGAAAATGATATCGTCGGCATCGACATTGATCATTAAAACGTATTAACTTTCTTGACAAATTAAAAAGTATGGGGTCAATCTTAACGTACCGCTAGTTTTATCAATAAAAGAAATTATAAGGAACACATGCCTAAATTGTCCTTAAAATTCTTAAGAAAGCGATAAAAATGTTTCTTTACTTTCAAGAACCTAAGCTATGTAGTTGATGTAGAATAGGCGCTGTATTAAGTATTTAAATACATATAATTTTAAATAGTAATCTTAAAACCTTCTAATAAGTAATACAATTACATTTTTGAACGCCTGAAGAATACTGTGGGATACCGTTGGATTCAGAAGGCAGAGGACCGGTTGGAGTGGGGCCATTTTGGGACCTCAAAAGGCTGAT
>DWLI01002146.1:0-13755 GCA_018249915.1 Cecropterus dorantes dorantes
AACCCACTGCGCGTCAGACCGGTATGGTGACCGCTCCGACACGCGGGTCGTCAAAACAAAGTGTAAATGAATTAATTTGTAAATAAATTATTTTCAAAATAACCACATTGTGTATATTTTATTAGCAATGTAAGATAATTTGAATTCGTGAGATGGAGCGACCACGGAAAATTCGAGACTATTCGATCGGATGTCAAAATCGGATCGGAAGTCAAAGAGCACGAGTTTCATAATCCTAATGCACAAATCTCCCATATCATATAGACACACAAACGTGTTCTGGGAGGCATAAAATACCTATGATTATAAATAATTTATTGTTATAACTAGGATTTTCAGTACCAAGAATGATTCCGAAAAAAATATTTTAAGATACTCTTCAATATTTTCTATTAAACGCAAAAATATATGTGGCTCGATTGCTGTGCTTCCAAATGTATAACGATACAATAACATAGACAAAAACAATGTCCATATTAATATAAATCTCTTTTTCAATTTCTCCACAATACATATAAAATATAAATACGGATCAGAATTTTAAAGTGTATAAGAATTAAATAACCCTCCGACAGATATTTCATTATTATTTATATAAAAGGTGATTTTTTCAAGTACGCATCGCCAAATCTGAAACACTATATAACTAAAGACAAAACAATATGTCAAGGATGTTCCTATTGTAATGACTATTCTCGTTAACGGTTTATTCCTGATCAAATATTTCTGGCTTACAAACCGATCGGTGTTAAAATAATGCATAAAAATATAAATCCACAAGTAACATTAAACTGATCAATAAAAATGTTATATACACACTTAAAACTCAATTGATATCTATTACAAATAAGCAACATTCACTCGTTAATTCAACATACTTGTCGACCATTTTATGCCGTTACGCAATTTTATGGCAACAAGAACATTTATTATTATAGTATTAATTGTTTACTTAATAGTATATATCAATACAGTATGTATTGTAATCTCCTCTGGGCATGGACAGAGCTTACTAATCTATTCGTTGTACGGCGAAACTGTGTTACTTTACTTTTACATTGGTATAATGGATATGAGACATTGCATACAAACATGAAATGAACATGCGATGGACATAAAGAACAAAAATACACATATTTTGTACAATCTATTCTATACACGTAATGAAATCACAAATCGTAACATTAATTATGTACAGCGCCAACTGTTACCGCACTGTGGAAACGAAACTAGTACACAGTTTGTGGCTCGGTTAAATTAATACATATAATGCAACATACTCGCGAACAATCCGCCAAATAACGTGCCGAACAATGACGAGTGTGTAAACGCCGCGTACTAATACAGACGTGTGTTTCTCTGATTCGAGTTACGGCACTGACACGGCGAAAAGAGCGGACAAGTATACAGTGCAACAGAATAATCCGAGAAGTTATTTACATATATATATTCTCGCTTATTCGCCTTTACTTGGCGAATATCGAAATGTTGCATTAATTAAAACATGTAGCGCACGATTCGCGCAGGCTTTTAAAATTACAAAGGGAGCTTGCAAGAAGTGTTAATTTCATTAGAACCGGCTCGGAAACGAATTTATACTATATTACAATAATATCAATACTCGAACAAAGTATTTACCAGATACTTTACATGGATGTTGTACGCTTAATATATTGTTTAGCTGAAGCAATCATTTTAACATGAACAAAGGCCACCGAGTCGTAACTAGACAGAATAGCATAAAATCAACACGAAAATATATAAAATATTATGTCATTTAACCGATTATCCTTCAAATCGAGAAAATATGTCTCTTCAATATTATTTGTACACACTAATATTATGATTACATAATATGAGATTGATATTAGTTCTCTATAATATTAGAAGTTTATTTCACTAACTATTATTACAATATGTGCAGTAAAATTAATAACATATTAGCTTTATCAGTTACCATATTAAATCGATTAAAGCGGCTATTATTTAAGTACATCTCTAGCCGAAACAACTATACCGCGCACATCATACTATAATTTGGTTTTTAAAAGTTTTTAGTGCAAACATTAAAGCTACGACTCAGCAGCCATATGGAAAGATGAACTAAAATATCCTAAAAAGCTGCAAAAAGTGTACCAAAGATTATCGATAACCTTATCTAAAGCTGTTGCTCTTGTACTGATCGTAGATATCCTGGAACATGACACGGCAGTTCAGTTTGACCTTCAGCTTTGAACAGAGCAGGAACACTCCAGAGAGTTTCCGGTGCAAGGAGTATATTTCCTCTGGGGGCGGGCATAGTCTGTGCGTGAGGATAGTTGGTACGAGGGCTTGGATCCGTCGGGTGGTCCTCTGGGTACCGAAGTCGAACTCGCCGGAACCATCGCTGGTGAACACTTCGCCCATTATCATCACTGTGTCGACGTGAGTGTCCTCCATTATCTACAAATTTACAAAATTACTGACATTTAATGTTTGTTTTATACATAATAGGTTCTTGGTTAACCCATTAGCAACTTTCATAACTTAAATATAATACATTCACAAAAACTATTCCATAGTTCTCATGTAATTATTATTTTTATCTCTCTATTAAAAAGTCTCTTGGAAAAATTAATTCAGCAATTTCTAAAAAATGATAATGAAAAAGTGCTTTTTTTCGTTGCTAAAGTTCAAAAAATTACATGAGCTTATTTGATTTTTTGAAATTAAGACAGTTTGCCCTTAAAAGATTCAGAATTCATTGTTTTGTTTGTGTACTTGTGCCTATAACATTGTCAGGCTTACACTGTTCAAGTTCTAGCCTACCCTTCTTTAAGTAGACAATGTTCTTTTAATGGGAATGTTACCTTCGATTCGTATCCAGTGAGGAACTTCATGTCGCGCGACATTCGCAAAATCGCTTCTCGGTCCCCGTCCGACGCGGCCTTGATGATTTCGATGTACTGGTCTATGAAAGCCTTAGAATACTCCCGGGTGGCGCCAAAGTCGAGCAGAATGACCTATGTAAACCATTAACACTTAATTACGTTAATACTTCACATTTTAGTAGTTAACAAAGACAAATGTCTTTGTATAATAATATATTTGTATATGAAATATAATATCTATATTCTTGTAAATACTAGAATAAATATAGCATATTTCCAAAAATTTCACCAGAATATTTCAAGTGAAATAGTAGCAATGATATAATTGTTTGAAATTCGGGCTCTCGCATTGCCCATGATTTGTATATGTAAATAATTTACTATTTTATCAGATAACTCCAAGTTTCCAATTAATTAAGAGAAGTAAAATTGTAATCCATTAATTCACATTTAACTCCAGGTGACTGACCATAGCCTAAGCCTAAGCCACATAAGTGATGCTGATTATTTTAAATGATTCATCTTCATGAACAAGATCACATAATCTTGTGGTTCACCATTGCGACTTAAGATTTGTGACGTCATATGATTAGACTTACACTTTAAAATCAATTATAGCTAAAATTTTATAGTGAACGTACGATAGTACATACCTGTCTAGTCTGGGTGTTGTAGAAAAAGTTAGCCCAGTTAGGATCAGTCTGCATACAACGTAGCACAAACATCTCCCGGAGACAGAGATGCATTATCTTTGTAGCGATATCCTTTCTCGTTTCGTAGTCAGCGTCGAATAGCTTGTCGAGAGGTGTGCCGTCTATTAGCTCCGTGGTTATCACTTCGGATGCGCACAGATCATCTAAACATATAATTCGTTTATTGAAATCTTGTAACAAAAACGATCTATATATAAATCTAAGACATAAGAATACCTTACGTCTTAGATTTATAAGATTATTTATAAATTCTTGTTAATTTAAAGTCTTCGTTGATTCCAGTTATGAATATGAAAGTTGTTCCATATAATGAAAAGCCTCGTGTAAGTGTCTTTCCCTTAAGTTTCCAACTTGATAGTCTAGACAGACTAGACTAGACAGCGCAGTTTTATGGTAAATATATTACATATGTAGAATTTACAAGAGTTTTAGAAATATAATGGGAAGTGGATTCTTTGCTCGATGAATACATTACTTTAATTAACAAAGCACACGATTTATTTGTAACAATACTTCCATAACATCTACATCATAATCCCAATATACTGAATTGATGGGTGGATGGATGGAAAATATTATGACGTAATATTTACAGCTGCACAAATTACCTATAACATCTGGTACAAAATACTCTGGATATGGTGCCAGTAATTGCTTGAATTTCCTGGTGCACTCAGCCTCTCGTATGTAATCCACTTCCCAAGCCAGCTCCTTCTTTGCTACTTCAACCATGTTGTCTATAAACATGCCTTTCGGGAACACGTTCCATACCTGCAAAACATATTCATAATGAAAATTTATAGGCATTGATGATATTTTTTCTTTGGCACAGTAAATGCATATGGAGGAACTTTCAAAAAGTATAATAAATTTATTTTAAAGAATTAGTTTGCAGTCTTCTGTTTTGCTAGTAATTTTGGATGAAACCGAATAACTATTGCTGCTAAACTTGGATTTGATAGTTTTAAGGTAAATTAACTGACCACCCATATCTATTAGAGATTTGATTTCCTATTCTGACCCCATTATTAAATTATATTATGCACGAGTACATGTTTCCACTTGCCTTGAGCACTCCAACCAGATTGTCTATGTCACTATCAATGCCCTTAGCTACGCCGGGATACTGGACCTTCATAGCTACCTCCTGGCCATTGTGAAGTACAGCCAAATGCACCTGACCTGTTGACCAAAAAATATATAAATGGATAACTTAAAAAAAATGATTATCCTCTCAGTAACACGATTGAAATTGTACTTCGTCATCTGTATGTTATGAAATGATCAAAATAAATTAAGGCATCATAGGTCACAATAGGTGAATCTACATGATTGTATTTACATAAATAAAAGTACCATCAATGTTACACACTCCTTTATAAAGTATTATTTATTATTAAAAGAGCTGGTAATCAATAAGTAGTAACTTTGAGTTTTGCACACCTAGTAAAGAAAAGCATAGGCCACCAACCACATGAACTGGTAACCTGAAAGGACCCGCTGGAAATTAAAGCCCGGCCTAAAACCAACAGTAAATATCCAAAGTTTGTATACAATGTTTCTCACCAATAGACGCAGCGGCGAATGGTTTTTCTTCAAAGTGCTGTACTCGTCCACGCCAATCAGGTCCCAATTGGGAAGTCATAACTTTCTCCACTTGCCAATTCGGCATGAAATCCGCCGATTGCCTCACACGCTCGAATATGCGCTGCAACTCCGGTGATATCAACGCGTCATCCTGGATACTTAAGAGCTGACCAAGTTTCAACGCTGCGCCTGCAAATTAAATAAGTTATAAAGCCTGTACTAAATCGCTGATCATAAAGACGTTTCTACTGATGAGATAACACAACCACATCTATTTCTAGCAGTTTTTGCATTTCAGTGAAAGGTACTGAATGACTAGGAAGTCTGTTGCAAGCTCATTACTTTAATTGAAATCTATAATAATAATTGTTGCACTATATGTAAACTATTTTATTTCAGCTAGATCCAAATCTAATACATCATATATTATTAGACTAAAAAAGCTACTTACCTCTCACTTTGCACAGAGTATCAACAATTCTTTCAGCGTTGGCAGGTGACAAAAACGTATTTGCCGTGTCGTCGACACGACCCGTGACGGACTGTATGGTGTTTCTTGCGTACTGGGCCACAGTACCCACGCCCAAGCCAGCCGCCAGGGAACCGAAGGATATCATTCTACCGATGCGAGAAGATGGCACGACCCGAGCCTTTGAGTTAGCACTTAACTGGAAAAAAGTATCTCATGATTATCACAAGTATCGTAATAAATACAAATCCCCAATGCTGAGTCAGAACTGCCTTTAAGAAGAAGATGACTGTGTTTATTGTATTTTATTTTCATATATCCTAAACAATTGATGAATAAATCTAAAATGTGCAGTTTTCAAAAAAAAATATTAGGACAATTTATCGTTAAATAGATTGATAGTTAACTCATAAAACGGATATAAAATTACTTGAAGAATATAATAAATAAAGACAGAAATCAGTACTTACTGCTACTCTTATTTTCTTCTTCGCAACTGGTTTCGGAGCTGATGCCTTTTCAGTAGTCGGAGCATTGCTTGTTTCTATTATTTGAGATGTTTGAGTTTGTCCAATGTTTGATATTGGTACTTTCACTGTATTGTGCCCTTCCATTTGCGTTGCTAATGGTTGCCCATTTTCTACTGTAACGCTCTGCACTTTATCAGCTTTCAATCTTTCGGCTTGCAACTTGAGTTTTTCCAATGGCACAACAATGTCATCCTTCAAAGTGCTCGAAGTCTTTTCCGTTTGCGATCGCTTCAGTGTTTCAAAAGTCTTATCAAACTCCTTATTCAGCTGATCAATCTCGTCTTGCAT
Organism: Cecropterus dorantes dorantes; assembly: GCA_018249915.1. Lineage (NCBI taxonomy): Eukaryota > Metazoa > Arthropoda > Insecta > Lepidoptera > Hesperiidae > Cecropterus > Cecropterus dorantes. The sequence goes on from DWLI01002146.1 coordinate 6,458, forward strand.
TTGTTGATCCATGACTGCGTCCTTTTGTACATTAGTATTCAAATTAGGAATGTGCATGATTGCATACTGCCTAAATCCATGAGCAACAACAAGAGCTCTTTCGAGAATGTCTCTTGAAACATCTGGTGTTGGTTTAAAAGATGTGAATGGGTTAGTGGAACAGCTTTGTATAAGAGGTCTAATGCTAGAGTTATTCCATATTGCCTTAGAACTCTCCTGTTGTAACTTGATGCCTGCCTCAATCACCTGCCGAAGCCCCCTTACGATACCGATTAGGTCGTTAATGTGCGACATGGTCTGAAATATGAGTGGAGTTATTGAGTTATACATTAATAGCATAGCATAAGGATTAATTAACATATACTATAGTTATATACAATATATAAATCATTGTATTATATAACAAAAGTTTATCACATTTGAGCACAGGATGATAATAAAAAGAAATGATTTAAGAATATTTGTACTAGAATTTAAAGTTATGGAACTATGGTTTAAAAAGAATATTATGCGCAGAGTGTTTTCATTTACGAAAATAATTAAGGACGCTGTATGTACTTGAAATAATAAACCTTCACTACATTAAAATGTTTTTGATTTAACAATGAACACAGCAGAAATGAACTCACTACTTTAAAATATTGCCTTTTGAACAATTTAAATGTCAATTAATTGTCTCCAATATAGAGCCAGCTAAGAACTAGCAATAACCAAGCAAAAGATGCAAAAATAAATTTAAAATAGTCCACAATCACACTCATGAAAAATATCCTGTAGAGACACCGCACATTATACACTAAAATCTAAATGTAAATGTGTACTTTATACAAAAAACAGTGTTTAAGTAGATACGAAAATATGATTACATATGAATATGAATATGTATGATTCTTCCTTATTTGTTCAAAGGTTGAATGTTGAATGTTAAAAATGCGGCAGAAGGCATATAATATGTTTTTTTTTTATTATTTAGGGGAACCTTGTAGGTAATTTGTTAAAGTTATTTTTACTATCGATTGTTTCTTTTTTTATTTTTTAATGCTATTTAGCAGATTTTACCAGATATTCTATTGAAACTCATTATCAGGCTACGTAAATACCTTTTGTATACCATAAACTATACTCACAAATAAACGTGAGACATGTTATAGAATTTTTATACTTTAATGCAGTTATCCTCTGTGCAAATTAAAATCTGTTTTGTTCTTTTAAACTTTAGTCAGGTCACATAAGGGAGAAATGTTAGGTCACAGCATAAAGATTGGGGAAACACTGATATATATTTATACAAATCAATTTATAAAAAATTATAATAACAGTTAGTTGTTATAGGATATATAAATGTGTATACAATGTTAGCACATGTATGTTATTCACAATTTTTTTGAGCAAAAAGCAATGTTTATTATTATGCAAAACATATTTTTATACAACCTTTAATGAGCTTCAACTGTGGTTAGGTAAACTGGTTAGTAACACACATATTATATAAAAGTATTAAGTAAGTATATCTACATATCGTCGCTTATATAACAATACCGCGTAAGTGATATTTGGTAACATTTCAAGAGAGACAAAAAACTGTATATTTTGTCTAAAGATTTTCATACATAACATACAGTTACGATACCGCGCAACTGATATTTAGTAACCTTTCAGGACAGACAAGAACTGAAAAAGTCTGAAGAATTTCAAACAAAATATACAGTTATTTGTCTCTCCGCAAAAGTTACCAAATATCACTTACGCGGTATTGTTATATAAGCGACGATATGTATTACCTTGCACTCAGGATACATGCTTGATGGTTTGATAAATCTCAGAAGGTGATAGAAACTGTGTAGTTGTGACTGCCATTGTAATGTGTGTAGGCACCATTGCCATATACTTCTTTTCCCAATGTGGTGTTATGGTTTCAAATCATTTTAAAGGGTGTAGTAAAGAGAGCAGCTTATGATATATTCCAACTAAGCCATCTCGAGTAGGAAAAAAATCTAAAGTGAATCTATACTCACAATAGCTTTTTCAATATGTTAATAAAAGATGCTGATTAAATGTAAAGGTCCATGAACATGTAATACTCTAGCATATATCTATATCAAAGTGTAATATTTATCAAGTTGTGTAGAATATAATACATTGGCTGTCAAAAGTGTATATTTATAGTAATTTTCTTAATATGCATGCATTTGAGCTTAACAAATTTTGTAAAGATGGTACAACTTTGATGGTAACAAGTTATCTGCTGGTGTCTAGGTATTGAGTGATGTAGTTTTGAGAATCGACATGAATTAAACTAGTAACATTGTAACAAATATTAAAACAAAAACCTAACTGTTTAAAACTATTATTTGTGTTAATTTACATGTGTCATTATGATGATACATGTAAATTAACACTTTATATGAGTTTACCTCAAAATATTCAAGTAAGAGTATTATAATATACATATTTGTAGAATGGTCTATTTACTAGGTACTATTTGACAACCATGTTGTCGTGATATTAATAAAGCCGTCACTCCTCCCTTTTCCTCCTATTTATAGGCGCCATTCTTAAAAATAATATAGCCTTTGTCACTTTTCAGACTGAGACGATTCTAATCAGGTCAGTCTTCTCCACTGCGCACACTGGGCACGTGCCCAGGGCCCTGCGGTCGATTGGGGCCATCTAGTCACTACTCAATTAACAAACGATAACCAAGGAAGGCCGGACATCAAAATTGATAACTAAGGGAATAACTAATTGATTCAGAAATGGAGCAATTACAGCTAAATGATAATGGGAATGTGTGTTGCCAGTGATGATCTATGGCGTCGACAAATGGTCCTTTACTGTAGGCCTCATTCGCAGGCTCAGAGTCGCTCAGCGTGCTATGGAGAGGGCTATGCTTGGAATTTCCCTACGAGATATGATTCGCAACTATGAAATCCGTAGGCGAACTAATGTTTCCGACATAGCTCTCAAAATTTGCAAGCTGAAGTGGCAATGGGCCGGCCACAGCGCTCGTAGGACTGATAACCGATGGGGCAGGAAAGTCCTCGAGTGGCGACCACGTTTATGTAAAAGGAGCACTGGTCGCCCCCCCACCAGGTAGACCTATGACCTGAAGAAGACAGCGGGTAACCGTTGGATTCAGAAGGCACAGAACCGGTTGGAGTGGCGCCATTTAGGCGAGGCCTATGTCCAGCAGTAGACCTGGAAAGGCTGATGGATGGATAATAGGATGGGTTAGGATGGTCTGTTGAGACAGACAGAGGTCCACACACCGAGACACATACAGATCAAATTCGTCATGAATGAGGGTTTACAACCTTTTTATAGAAGAATAGCAGGTAAATGGGACAGTCATTAAATATCGTCCAGCGCATGTGCATACTTGCAACGCCACTGTTTTCAATGATTAACCAGCTTTGGCTTCAACCCTTTTAGTACACCATTCCTAGCCATGGGTGTCTCTCTTCGATTGAAGGTTGCATGAAGCATATGCCACTGGCAACTAACAGACAACAATTAATATATTGTATTGTATAGAGGGCGAGATCATTAGAAGCGAAATGTGCAAGATATGGAATGACCTTCCATCTGAGGTGTTCCTGGAATGTTGGGGACATGATATGGGGCACTTCAAGAAAGATGCTAAAAGAACTCTTTATCAAAGCCGGCGATGCATTGGCAACACCTCTGGTATTGCAAATGTCCATAGGCAACGCTGACTTCTTTCCCTTATCCTTAGGTACATACAAAAAAGAGAGACAGCTGGGCTATGAACAAATATTAGAGACCAACCGTAGATCCATATTAGGCAAACAAAGGGTTTCAGCTTGAATTTCAGTTTTGGCTAAAAACTGGCCAAACCCTTTGTCTCAACCGAAACATATTGCAATCATCTATGATCCAGATTAACAATGATTATAGCAAAATATCTGCTTTATATCGTTTAACTAAAGTTATTATTATATTATCCTGGCCATCGATTTTTTAACTCTATGAAAATATAAGTTTCAATGCTAGGTACATTGCCTGATGCAAGAATTAAACATGAGTAATATGTATGTAATCATTGTTAATGAAAAATACAAGCAACAAGATTAATAATCTTAATGTAGGCGGTATTCAAGGTGAAAGAAGGCCTTAATATTATATTATATTGCATAACATATTTCAGCAATGTGCTTTATATTTTATAAAAGCATTTGAACGGGGCTCTCGGTAAACGAATATTAATAGGTATGATATTATTAATTTAATAAATGATTTAATCATTTGTAGACTATTCTATGAAAAAATCCATACTGATTATTATTTAATTTTATCCAACTTACCTTTGTCCGATGAAGGCTGGAGATTAAGAAAACAAAAACTCAAGGACTATTTAAATAACACAATTAAATATTGAAATTTTAAATAAAAGGAAAATAAATTTAGAAATACAAAATAATCAATAAAATTAAAAGCTTCTGCGTTTTCATGTAATGTCTTCCATTCTATCGGCACTTTTGACTTTGACAACAATAAAATGGTGTTATCGATTTTTTCAAGTGTTGCCCGTTGTCCTTGCCGCAAAGATAATAAAATTTCTCAAAGAAGATATTGGGAGTGTCAGAGATAATTACAAGAAATAAAGAAAAACATACAAATCCATACCAAACATAATAAAAATGCATGCATTTCCTGTACGAAATATTTAGTACAAGTGCTATGTAACGTGTTTTTAAAATAATTCATCTGCATTACGACAATTGATAGAAAAAATTATTACAATGAATCATATAAATTATATGTTTCTAAAATATCAATATTTTTTACATCACGTACAGTAATAGCGCGTCCGCCTGCTAGCGAGTTGCCGCAAACTCCAAATATGTACAAACGCTTGGCTTGATTTTGGGAATAAAACACCGCCATCCACACGCTTACGGATGAGTTAGTATGCTCGGCAAGCATAACAGACGTAATTGATAATGAACTTGTATCGGCCATAATATTTGGCTTAAGTATTTTTTATTATAAAACCAAGAAAATTAGTAAAAAGAACTGATTTAAGATTTATTTTTACATTTCAGATATATTTTTATGCATATAATTGTTAAAATAAATAATTAATATTTACTATTTTTTTACGAAAAAAGGAACAAAAACACTATATTACTATGTTATTTTAATATCTATTTGATCAGTACTTTACGGGTCTTAAATGCATTGTTCTTCATAAAAAAGGTCGAAAAAAAGTATGACGGACGTGATGGACATTGACCTTGTATCGCCAACGATATTATATTTATTTATTTAGCTACTGTATTATTATGGCCATAAGAATGTACTACGGTTACTCCATGCGTCAGTTATTTTTATTTATCCTTGTGATCAGTTTTTCCCGCGTCCCAAATGTTTCTGCGTGGTAAAAATTACTCATTTTTTTACAAACGAGACTAAGTGAGCGCGAACGTATGGATTCATCGCAAGCGTTTGCGGCAAACACTCATTGATTTGCGACGAAAAATATACACTTGATCGGATGTTTGATGTGTGTTTTGTGATGACTTATTAAGGTTTGGCAAGCGTGCGGACGCGGCATTATTATTACTTTTATATGACAATACATCAATTTCCGATTAAAGTTACAGTCGTTCCCAATAGATGGTAATATTTAAAAAGTTTTTAAATATTTTTTAATTAAATAAAATATCGATAATAAAAAAAATGTAGGTAAACTTGTGAATTATTAAATTTATTTGTTAACAGAATAATATGCACAAGTGGCAGTCATAACAATATAAAGTCTTAGGTTGATATATACATGAAATTCCAACTACAGGTAGTCACAGTAAAATAGTTGTACAATTACACATGAAGAAATGTTTAAATATTTACCACTGTATTTTAAGCCTATACAGATAGATGACCATACTACTGGCCGTCTGAGCGCTGTATCTATTTTTATATCAATAAAGGAATTTAAAATAAACTAAGTCATTTATACTTAATTTACCTAGATACGAGTAGGTATACCATAGACTTATCACAAAACATGCATTCTAATCTAAAGTAACACAAATCCGTGTGATTCGCCATTATTGGTATGTACAATTATTACAATATGTAGAAATAATGCAGCTTTACACCTGCGGCTTCCAAATAAAAAAAACTTAAAGCTTACTCAAAAAAATGTTCAAATATGTTTAAACAATAAATAAATAAATAATAAATAAATAACAAAAAAACAATATCATATTTTTGACGGAAATGGGTTTTGTTGAAACAACGGAAACAAAGAAAACAATTTATCAATATTATCAGTGTAGAATATGTCTACATCGCTGCTACTAGCGCTAATAACATTATAAGTTGGCATTAATCCATTTAATGGTGCATGTTTACCAAGTTTCGTGCTGCTACTTTTAAGAGAGAAGATTTGACCAATAGGATAACGAGGCAGTTTTCGAGGTAACTTTATATTAATTTGACTTACTAGGTCAGTCGCCACAAGTTGACTATGAATAACCTTGTGTAATGTCTTGACTTATACTTAAGATTAAGAAGTATACTTATACTTAAGATTAAGAAGAATTATACATTTAGATAATATAAATATAAGCTATTATTCGATAAAAAAATCGCAATCGTCACCTCTCACAGTAATTCGAAAGGTCGTTAATGAAAAGTGCCTACAATTTGCTATAGATGGCGCTACTGACATGTTTTTCATAATAGCTAATTGCAACAGTGCAACACTGTTATTACTAGGAATTATCAAACAACGTCCATTTCGAAAATTATAGTATTGTCAACATTGAAGGTTCAATTTTATTTAAGCGTATCTAGAAAAATATAATAATAATTAGCACAAACAAAACATTCAATTTGTCAAAACATTTTGAATGATTTTATTTATACTCATTAAATCTTTACATTTAAATTTAAATTTCTAAAATTCTAGATAGGCACCCAATGGCCAATTAATCATTTGAACTGGTTATTTATATAATTTAAGAAAATACACATTTTATGAAATTTAATAGGATTTTTGAAGGTTCATCAATATCTTTATTTGATAAAAGTTTAATTAAACTTTGTAATGACTCAATTATAGATCGATATTTATCTACAAAATTATGACTAACAGAGTATGGTCCATAAGAGGAAACTTTAAATTCCATTGTTGATGAAAGATCACTATTGATATTTTCATTTAAACGATTCAATGTCTGGTTAAAATTCGTAATATTGTAGGATTCTAAGTATGCAACAAGTGTAATGAACAATAACTTAATAAAGTGATCTTTATAGATTTTGTG
>DWLI01002147.1:0-13753 GCA_018249915.1 Cecropterus dorantes dorantes
TTAGTAATTTAATCATTTTTCCTTTCCGGTCGAAAACTGATCAATCGTCATTTAATTAGTTTGTCGGGTCAGCTAGTCTTATAATAGATTTCTTAAAATCGTATCAAAATCAAAAAGAGAAGAAATAAAACTAAGTTATACCAATAGAATTGATAAGAAAATTGAATATTTAGGTAGTTAAATTCAATTTGCAAAACTTTTGAGGTAAATGATGACAATAAAGGTTTAATTAAATCAGATAAATTGTTAAAACTTTAGCCAACTATATCAACTGACCGTTAAAAAATCCAGTGTGTGCGAATCGGCACTAAAATTCCGTACACAATATATTTAGGTGATATATATATTTATTTCTACCAAGACAGTGGGGATTTTTCATTCATTTTGGGGTTTTTAGCGCGAACTCGACTAACGCTTGGTCGGTTTTTATTATTTTACTTCAGATCTTGCTATCAAACCAAGTTTGACACTTGTATGCACTATATTTTTAACAGGACACATGAAATAAAAAAGAACTAGTCTTGTATGGGTATTATATTTAGATATTTTTTTTATGTTTATGTACATAATATTCTGTGAAAATTATAACCGGCAAATTATGACAATTATAGAGAATACTTTAAGCTTTAAGACGACAGGAGATTTATTTACGTAAGTATATCAATAGAACAAGCTAACGGATGGACTAACGGCCAGACAAACGAATTTAAGAATAAAATAGACTTATTTCTATAGAACTTTAAAGCGAATATTCCCTAATTTTTTATGCCGTGACCCGGTTATGATATTGTCTAACCATTTGTGACCTACCAAGATTTAAGAAGGGTAAAACAGTTTTTAATATCCACATAACTTAACTGTATTAATGTAAGAAAAACTGACCAAGTGCGAATCGGATGAACCCGAGATATCGTATGTAAAATAGAAAAAAATGTTTAGATCCTTTTACTCAAAATTTGCTTAAACATGTTTTTATGGTTAAGTAAGCGTACCTATACAAATAAACATTGCTACCCGGTATATTATTCCCTGGCCCTGTACCGGGTCGCGACATCTGGGAAACGCTGCTCTAAAGCAAAGCATCAAAGCCAGCTAATCCTGTCTACCAACCTCCTTACGGCGCGATGCTATCTGCCCAGCGGCGCCCGGCACGTCACGCGTGCTCGCACATTCCTTCTCATTTGCTTTCCTTACGGGGTCATTAACCACGATGTTTTTTCTATGCCTGTATTGAGCTTCGGCTCCTTAACTATCTTTAAAAATAATTAGATGCAGCTGAGACTTTCAGATCATCTTGAATAGGGAAAAAATCTGTTTATAGTCGAAGTCCAGTGTGATTTTCAAAAGTATTTAATTCGTAACATGAATTGCACTTTAAATAATTGAAAGGATATTTATCAAACCGTAGCAAAAGATATTTAATATAAGACTTGCAAACACAGCAACCTTGCCCGCAATTTACCTTGAAGATCGTAAAAGTCATGATAACCACATTTGAACCCAAATTAAACCGTCGGCGATTGCAGCGCGAATCGGTAATGCGAACGGGATCCAGGACAAAAACCAACGGTCGAGTAGTCCCAACAAAGGCTCTCGCGCCGACCAATCAACATCCAACATCCGTTTTAATGACGAGATCGAACAGATTAGGCACTAAATGAACAGCGTAATGAATGCCGCAGGAAGTGCCACAAAGGATCCCTACGTCACCGGCCAGACCAACTGGGCTATGGGAACTGATAATTAGATTAAAAACAACGGCCCGTAAAACAGGCGCCTGCGAATCGATGTTTCCGCTATTGCACAAAAATGAATATTGAATGGACTGAGGATGCAGTTAATTAAACAATTGTACACGTACACAAAGGGGAACAAAAATACAAAAAACACATGAATTTAATTTACTGTCAAAAGAAAATTGTTGTTTAATCGAAGGAAAATACGAAAAGCTAATGTTTAATTTGTTTGTTACAGAGAGCTACCTTGGCGGAGAAGGAGGTGACTACGCTGAAGGAGCAGCTAGCTACCACAAGCCCGACCCCCCTCCAAGCCACAGTGCCACCGAAGACCAATGGCACCCACCTAGAACCCACAAGGGACCAGGCCACAGAAACCAGAATACCAGACGGATTCAGTCCAGATATCAAAGAAGAGAAGAGAAGATCACCAGAAATTGATGAGGATTTAGAACATAAGATAGAAATGGCTGCTACGGCGAGGAGTAATAGCAATTCTTCGAGGAGCAGTCCAGTAGTGAACCAGGGAGGCAACTTGGAGAATGAACTCGCTGCCAAAGAAAAAGAGGTAATGTATAATTATTTTACTTTACATATAGCAAATCTTCTTAATAAACACTAGTTACATAAAACAATAATCAATTAAGTAGTTGTTAATGCATACAAGATACTATTGTATCTACCGGACTTCAAAGTGTCTACATTCATACTCAAAGTTCGCTCAACACCGGATATAAAAAGCAAACAATAGGCGATAAATTAAAGGCTTAGGAGATGCTGAGATCCCCAGATCCAACAGACGGATCCGACTTCCCGTATAGATAAGCGTGAGTTGTGCGTATGAGGTCACCCGGTTAACTGGTAGAAAATTAGAGGATGCAATAGCCTTGACGATGCGCCCGCTGGTATCGAACGTAACGTACGATCAATAAATCAATTACATGTGCGGGGGCATCGTTGAATTGGATTTGACAGTTGGATAGATCTAGTGCTGGGACAAGCTGTCGATAGTTCAACTGCAACTGTTTCATTTCATGTAGACGTGCAAAATGTTGCAACTCTCCTGATTGATCACAGTGCATAACATGGCCGTTTATTAGTCATTTTAAGTATAATAGTAGAGTTAACTGAATTTAATGCTATTATAGTATACCAGAAGTAATACTTTAGAACAGCAGAATGTCCTGGATAGTGTGATATGCAAAATATATCAGTTAACATTATACCAAAACAATAACGAATTATTTATTTTTATCACTTCACATTTGGGTCCAAAACTAACGACCAATTGTATGATAAGATATTATTGATATGTAAACAATTTCCTGTTTTACATTTGTTAGAAATCTTTAAATTGGTTAAGCATCATCTTACAAGTAGATGAGACATATCAATTCATCGATACCAATTGGTCGCCGGCAACACTACAGAAGGGGAACAGGATACGTTCAATGGAATGATTGATCGGCACCGAACGGTCGGTAATCCTTGCACTAAATAAATATCACGCTTTATGAGACCCAGAAACAATAACCCTTTCATATTAACTTGTTCTTTCATCGTGGCTCCTTACCAACGTGATCAATACAATTGGAAGAACAAGTTTAAGTGTACAATAATTAACTAATGGAATGAAATTCATGCTATTAATATTGCTTACGTAACTGGTATAAATCCTGAAAAATCTACGAAAATATAAATAAAACATAATCAATAACAAGTTACCAATTGAAAAATAAGTATATCAATTTAACAATTATATGCTTAGTGACTAAACAATATAAAAGATCATTTATTTACTGAACGGTATCGAACTAAATGGCCTCAACTAGCGTCGCTTATTGATAGTGGTCAATCAATCAATATTATCGACGGCTGTAATGGATCGAGCTGAACCGTCGGAGAGGCGGGCGAAGGAAGTGATGCTGCATTAAAATCAATTTAGCTATTTATTTGCCGGCCATCGTCGAAACATTACCACCCACGCGCGTATCCGTTGACACTGGGAGAGTGCATAGACTCTGAAACTAATTCGAGTGATAAATTTTGTAATATCAAGACGGATCATCTCAGAATTGTTCGCCTTTAGCGACGTGACACAATACTGCGGATGTGTATGAGTCTGATAGGGTTAGACTGATGTAAGCAATTGTTCTGATGACACTTTTGGTAGGTTGATACCAACTAGTATTAGCTTTAATACCGTCTATACTAATTCGGATGTACGTTTGCTCTTATGATGATTTATTTCGGATTTCTATGTTTCACGTTTACAGGTAGTTTTGCAGCCAAAAATCTGTTAATCTTTTTTTAGTAATCTATTCTACTTGTCGGAAGGCTTTCGAAACATCTCTATCAAAATTTGGGATTTCGCTTAATATGAATAATTTGAAAGCCGACATTTTGTAAACATTGCCGATTCCACTGAAAGACTTCTTTAGTGGGATCATACAAAGATTTTTCGTGCATTGAAATTTCCAGCGGAGCAAATGAAATAGGCATCGTTGAGAAACAAAAGGGTCCTCCAATTCAGTAGTAGCGAGAAATTTGGCGATTCAATACGGTAATGACTGTGGATGAATGGATGCATTTAGGCATTTAGGACTCTGTTGCAGGCTTCTTTCAATCTGCAGTGCGTGAGCTGCATGCACTTGAATGAGCATCGAGTGTTTTGGCTCATTCGCCGCTTTGTGAGATAGTTTTATTCCGTTCCGAATTAATTACTCCTCGACGTTGTCGTTTTGACGATGTTCGTGTGGATGAATTTCTAAAACGAACGATGCTTTTTCGAATTCGTTGAGATTTTTGTTTGAAAGCTATAATCCATTTGCTTGATTTTTTTATCAAGGCTTATCTATGAAAATATTAATAGGCTTTTTCTCTTAGACAATTAGTAGCGTTATTACAACTCCTCCAATATGTAACTGGTTTAAGAAATGCTTAACTTTTTGTTTCTATAAACAAAAAGCACCGGTATTCAAATTTTAAAGAATTGACGATGAAGCCATATTTGTTCGTCAATTGAAATAATTGTTAAGTCCTCGAAAACATTTCTAAAATTTTTCAAAGAAAACCCCTTTCTTAGCGACTTTTATTTCGCACACAATATTGATCTTTATAGAGCTCGGTGACTTTCCAAACTTCTTATTAACCCCATTCGACTGACAAACTTTTCTGTTTTTTCTTCGCTTTTCCAAATCTCACTCGATTTTAATTAAGTTGGCAATAGAAGGGTGGTTGGAAACGTTATTTCTTTTTGATGACAACCGATAAACGATTCAGTTCAGTTTTGAAACAACTTTTCTGATTATGGCTTCTCTGAATTGGTTTTGATTGGAACGCAATTTTCATTAAACTTTGACTTGAAAAATTAGGAAAAATGTGTTGAATGTAAAACAAAGTTTTGTTGACAATATTAATTAGCAATTAACCATATAACTAGCTTTGGAATGTTTCCTGTCACTGTGTGAAATAAAAAAATAACTGTAGAAATAGCGATGACTGGAGTACAGATATGCATTCCATAACGTTTATTGAAATAATTTAAATACCGGACCAGTTGGAAGCCGCCATATAAATCAAACACACCTTTCTGATGAACTTAACTTTCATCTTAAGCACTAGATGGCGTTGTACTAAATCCCGAACTGTAAATTCTTAATGTCACTCCCGCGCGGGACATGAAAGAGTGATGACGCTATTTTTGTGTACACCAAAAGGAAAACACTCAAAATTAGTTTATGACGACTGTCTGTCGTTCGATTTATTTTAATTTTGTTATTTTTGGTTCACGCACGCGTTTCTCTTATTAAGTTTCGGCCGTCGTAAACTCGTGGCGGTTCGGTAGTGAATTATCTTTGAACCCATATGACTAATGATATACGGGCGGTATATGGACCATTTTAGACTATATTGACATATATCGATATCATTTATAATCTCAATTACTTGGCAAATGTAGAACGCGCGAGTAGTGCCAACAAAGTTGTCGCCATGTTGCCAATTTTATTTGCTATACTCTTTCAAGGAGCGCATTTATAAGAGATCGTACGATTATAATGTGCACTTTTTATACTATTCAATGATACATTTCAAGTGGGATCGGAAGTGAAACGGAGGCCGGCCGTGAAATCGCTGATTGCCTTTGACCTGAGCGAGATGTCAAACAAGACAAACGCGCCTCTAATCGCAGTCAATCAAAGAGAAAGCAACGGATCCGGAACGTCGACAAGAGATGCAATCAGACGCCCCATCAAACGCAACCTATCATCTCTGAAATCGCCACGCACGATAATTTAATAACAAAAAACCTAGAGACGCCGAGCACGAAAAGCTGATACAAAATCAACTTTATTCACAGCAAGCCAAGGCGGCCGATCTCCGCTGAACCCCGTAATTACACACGAAACACGCAAGCAATACATGAAAGCAAATGTCAAACTCACATATTTATTTCCAAGTATTGAATACCGGCCGGCGGTTCTCGGAAGATGCGGCATAAACATCATCGTGTCGATGATGAAAGCGATGTGATTCTTTGTACTGATGCTGATTAGTCTAATTTTAACGACCAAAAAGAGGATAATTTGATCGTGTATGTAGCGACAGTATAGCGTGCTGAGACGTCGATGAGTTTTTGTTCGAAATATAAGTGTATTGCTTTACTGTTACACAGATTCGTGTCATCGGTGAATAATATTGTAACATGTTACTAATCTACGTTGTTGCTGCCAACAATGGATTCTGTGCTGGTAGTTAATTACCTTCGACTAAAGACTCAATGCACTGATTCTATAAAATGAGAAACCAAATTCTGTTACATTTAATAAAACAAAAAGCGACTCGTAAACAAATTGGCGTGTCGTTATCAAAACCTCATTCTCGACGAGAAACGTAATATCCAGTGAAGTTTGTTAGACAGTCAGCAATGCTTTAATAACCTCATAATTAACTAAAACGAAGACGGCGCTCGCGTCGTACTCGCTCAGTTTATTTATACACGCCGAGCGTCGATATTCAGAAGCCAACTCGATAGATTCATAGCAGCCGACATCAAAGGCTCGACATTAATCATAACTCGCATCAATCGCCGGTGAAACAGTTCTGTTTTTATTGTAAATCAGTATTAAAAAGCGACAGCGCGGGCGCATGAATCAAACGAGCGCCTCGAGACGTCAACGTATGCGATAAATTCGTGAAATGTAAACAAAAAAGTCGCGGGCCGATTAGACCACCCTGCGGCACACCTGTTGAATCTATTAGCGGGCGCCTGACGCTCGCGCACGGGATGCTGATAATATCGAAAACGTCCGCGGTTGCACGACACGCTCCTGTCTCATATATCAATTCATTTGATGCGTTCAAAAAATCGGAGCGATCGCCGGCTCCACGTCCCTCGTCCCAGATAGCACATCAAACAAATGCTCCCGTGCAAATCGTCCGTGGAAACACTTTTTTAATTTGCCCGACGCAAGTACGCCTCTACGACGGCAAACTAATAAAAGTTATACTTCCTACGAAGTGATATTTATGTATGTACTACGTCTGGCATCCATCTTTTACGATCGTCAACAGTTACATATTTAATGTTCGAAGTTTATCAACATTTCTTTCTTATGCAGGTTTTAGTGGAGCAATAAATTATTTATCTTCAAAGACTCGCTTATTTTCGAACTTTTGTTTCTCTTACACTGTAATTCTTGGTTTTACAACTGACGTCACTGGTTATTAAGTAAACGTACACACGGCAACATATTTTTGAAACTGTCATAAAAACCCACACAATTATAGACGAGATAGCTATAATTATAAGAACTAAATTGGCATGATGTTTGATTGGCGCAATCGCCTATACTTAGAACCACTTTGATGTGTCCCATAAATTAAAAGATAAAGTTGACGAGTAGATAACAATTTGGACAAAAATGCGAAGCCGATAAAAGTATTCTAATGATATCATTTTATACCTTTTAGTCACGTTGTTAGTCAGCAGTTTACATAACTGAGTCAGTCTGAAAAATCTGAAGGAATGACACATCGCGTTGAAACAACGTAAATTGCCGTTTGATATCTTTGTAAACAATATTTGTTGTCTCATTCGCACCCGATAAATGCATATAGTGTCGTCTTGTTCTCAAATACGTTCGAAAACGCTATTACAATCCTCTTTTTGTGAGATATCGCTTCTTTGTGGCGCTTCCAGAATATTTCAAGTTTAATAAAGTAAACATCTGTTTCTAATATATTTCGGGACAGTCTTTGAGATGTCATATTGAAGAAAAGCGTTGATATTTGGTTTCAAACCGCATCGAATGATACTTTCAAGATGTACAATTATAGACTCTGCACGAGGCAGAATACAGTTTCGCTCGGGAGTAACGCTCACCTTCACGGTCGTATAATTTCCTAGTAATTCTGTCAACGTCTTTTCGTCACTTTCCACATTTCCAAGTGTTGAAAAATGTTTATTTTATGTCAAATATTGAGGAGATGCACTTGCTTTGATCAACGACAGATATTATATTTTGCATCGAATATAAAACCAGTTTTTTGTTAATATGTATTTGCCTTCACAAGAAGTCTTTTATTTGTCGATTGTCGGATTAGATGTGATAAAATGAGGAAAAATCATTCAAGCTACTTTACCTACATTTTAAATTATCTATTTAAGTATAGGATAGACGATACGGATACAGTAGGTTTCCACTTATTCACGAATTTTGTCCTTACTTAATTCTAGTTATTTGTTCTTGTTATATTATATAACAGTTCAACTCGTTAGAATCATATTTCTGATCTTATCTCATTAACATCATTCGTTTATTTTTTTAACTTTAATATTCTGTAGGTTTCGTTTCCTACTTTTTATTTGTGATTTGATTTGATTATGTACATATATCAGTAAGGTCTAATAATTCTCCTTGTGATCAAGTCTAAGTTTACCATTAATATGAAAAACATAAGCTATGCCACGGATGATTACGTTTGCATCGTTAATTCGTTTATTTGCATTGAAATGAGGCAGGAATCATTTGACTTTTTTATTTGTTTATGCATATCGGGCATAAATAAACATTGCTGATAACAAACGTAACTAAGTACTAAGTTTCAATTATCCGCCTCACCGCCCACGCCCTTCGCTCTGAGAAGTTATTGTAATGGCAAATTAATATTGATGGTCCGATTCAGATACGTGTCGAACTAATTACAGACATATAAATAAAACATTAGCGTATCAAAGATGGTAATTGCATCACGCCTTATCTCGGAAATATCGAGACGGCTATCAATATCGTTTTAATTATGTGTTCCTTCTGAGTAGAGTATCATTTAAATTTTAAGGAGAAGCTTTGCTAATTGAGTGAATATTTTAATAAGAACATATATTATGAGTTCTTTTTCAGGTTTACAGTAATAATAAACTCTATTCATAAAATATCTTATTATTGTTTTAGTTAAAATATCAGAAAAATACTAGTTTAGTAATTTATTGTAATGTTTATGTAAATAAATAAACCGTAATTAATTTAAAATGTTTATTTCCAGGCAAGATTTTCTTAAATCATCGACAGTTATTAATACTTGAATACTATTCCCATCATTAAGTATTCGATAAAAAGCTAATCACTCTAGACAATATACAAATTAATTGCACCTTCTAGGTACTGAAATTTAAACAGTAGATGCATTAACATCGATCCCAATAACAGGCACTTCGCGTATTACACCTCTTATTAGAATAGGTGCTATACACAATAATGGAACTTACACAGCCGACGTCTCTACTGAAATCACTTCACGACGGGACCCAATAAGACCCAAATTCCAATGGAGTGGATCCAACTAAACTGGTAACTGCTTCCAGTGAAATTAAACTGGAAGCGAAGGGGGTAAGGTCCGCTTTAGATTGGCTCTAAATCATGCATATGACACATGTCGGCGCGTTAGTTCGGAGCGCAACACGTGTACAGAATATGTCAATTCATTATAAACTTTGTGTGCTGTAGAAGATGATTTGTGACATATTATCGGTACAAGACCCTATCTGTGTATCCATTAAGAGGCGTATTGTGTGATCGGACGAATTCGGAATTCTGAGTAATTGACGAATTTCGTGAACACCGCACGCCGCATAATAGCTTCTGTTTAATTGGTTTCTGCTTCATAATTGCGAGTATTATCTTAAATTATCGCTAGTTCAGACTTATCTAAGCCCTTAAATATTAATTAGGTACTAATTGTTAATACATGATTTCAATGACTAATTTTGACGAATCATTGATTGTCTTATTGGAATGTTTTAATGTAATATGTAAAAACATTCCGAAAGATCTGGAGAAACTTTTTCCAATTTTCTTTCCCTCACCCCACCTGGAACTTCCTCAAACGCAATTTGGCGATGTCCAAAACATCCTCGGCCATTGTTTTCATTGAAATTAATGCTAAAATCAATCAAATCAGCCTCCATGCCCCCCATTCTACTTGGGACCGGAACATTTTTCTTCCCCAAAAACCGAGACAATGCCGACGGTTATTAATATTCCGATATAAAAAACATGGTTTCTAAACAATAGGTGGCGTTAATTTACTCATTACTGATTCATGGGGTGCCTTTGGGCCGGGGGTGGTCGGGGGTTGCGAATTTGAAACAGTCACATCCGTTGATACATTATATCTAATATGAATTGATATGATTTAGATTGGTAAAATTTAGGGAATTGGGCAACATTGTAACTCTGTTACAGGGAGAGACGCTTGCCCAACTGTGGGATATTGGTGGGCTGCAGCTGAATAATGTTGCAATATAATATCCTGATTTTTTTCGATCAGATGCCGATGAAAATAAATCATCACAGCATAATACACCGCGGGACAAAACAAGCGATAACTCTAATATTTTGAATGACAAAAGACTGACCACGTGTCGTGGGGTCCGAACTGGTTCTAACCGGTTCTTAATAAAATACCATTCAATCGAATTTGACAAGGTAGAACACAAGTGAATGATTGGCCATATAAGATGTACACGCCATTCTGCTACTTATAACTAAGTGCTAGTGGTTTGAATCGCGTGAAGAAGTCTAATCGTAACACCGAACTTGCGTGGTCGAATTGATCGTTCGCCACCCATTTGTAGATATTTGTATATTCACGATGACCAGCTGCCTTTAATCGGGACAGATCTATTGATACGGGATTTTAATGGCGAATCGCGTAATAGTTGACCTATTTTTTTATGAAATTTATTACTTCAAACAAAGTTACGCTACATACACAACACGTTTTTCTGGAAACTAATGCATATGCAAAATTGCATAATTCAATTTGTTAAGTGTTCAATAAAAAATGGCATGCATTTTGTGACAGGAACATGGCATTAATAGAATCGTTTAGTCTTGCAAATTACAATGTATATACTTCATACAATGTAAAAAATATGCTAAAGTCTACACTGTTATTAGCATTATGACTTTAATTCATATTCAGCACAGCTTAGTGGCATTTAGAGTCATACTAGGTGGCCTTTTAGGCTAAGATTTGGAATTTAGCTTAAGGTAGCAACACACTACCGACCGATGTTTGATCGATCGACATTGATCGATTAGCATCTTTATTTATGTACGGATTACGTTCAATAGGAGAAACAATCGATCAAAAATCGATTGACATCGATTGACGCGTTTAGTCTTTGTAATCTTTCAAATGACAATAGGTCATGTCATTTTAAAACAAGCTTGTCATTGTTTTATTTTCTTTTTTTTTATTTTATTCAAATTAACCTGATCGAAGACATCGATAATTTGTAGCCAAATTTCCAGAGGAAATACTTTGTCTATTCGTTACGTATATTTATTGTGTTTGTAATATTTTAAGTTAAATATTTGCATTGTTGGCAAAATAAAACTACGATAAACTATCATTTAAATGTTGTACTTATTCTGTGAAAATAATAAATATTATCTCTGGTTACGATAGTGTGGTAGTACCTTAACCATTGACGCACAGAGAATTTCTTTTTAAGTTCGCACAGATTGTGGTCGGTCGATGGCTGGTTTGATCGACAGGCCGCTATAATCGCTAATCGGTAATTGCTTTCGCGACGCAAAAACGCAAAAACGCATCGCCGTTCTCACACTTAGTGTTTACACAGCTTCGAGATGCCGCTGATGTTGTAATTTGAATTTTATTGAACAGCTAATAATCTTGAGAAGTGCTATTATTTTCAACAATCATTAAAATTTAAAGTGGTTTGAAATCTATTCTTAAAAACTGTAACATATCACCCTATAAACATATTTGCGTTAAAATCGTATCTAAATTGGTACAGTGGTTTTATAACACGCTGTGACAAAAAAAATACAGCCTCTTCTTTTTTTGATGTATTCACTCAATACTTTATACCCATAAGAGTTTAACACATGCCTAAATAAATCGTTTGAAACGTTTTCAAATTTTAAATACACATCACTCCAATGCTACTCCTATTTTGAGTAGATATTTGTAAACTTACCCTGTGACAGACAATACTCCCCCGAAACTTACCCCATCAACAAACTTCCATCAATTCGCATAGATCATAAGCAAAACAAAAAAACCCGTGCGATACGCCACAGAAATAATTCAATTAAATTGAATATCCGCGAAACAAAGGCGTCAAAAGAAATGTCTCGCATAAATTATTCCCTTTTTTTTGGCCCGCACTTCATTGTTGAAGATATCGTTAATATTAATTTTTTGACACGGAAACAAACGGATTTTAATATTCAGCCCTTTGTTATTGTAATATTGCTTCACGTCGATACCCCGAAGTCTCAGCCTGGCTCCATTCATTTACTTTCAAAGTAAACCTATTCGGACTCTACAGTTCAACTCCAAAATTTTATGCCGCAAAAAATAGTGTCAAAAATTTATATTCTGAATTGCCTAAGTAATTTAGCTTTCTGTGATACGCGTAAGTTGTTTTGATTTGAGATGTATTTAAAGTTTGGAAGGTACTCCGTTTAACTCCACAGAAAACATCACACCATACATTTATCTGAAGTACTTGTAACATCATATTAACACGCTTTTTATTTGATTTGTAGGACACAAAAAAAATATTTATGAATATCATGGGTTTTTTAAACTTTCTTTGAAGAACAGATATGTAAATGAGTTAAAAACGCGTCTGTATCTGGTAGTTTCCTATTAATTTTCTATAAAATTGAAGTCGCAAAGTCAGTCCACCTGATGGTAATTGCTCATTGCCCATATATAAATCACTGCATATAGAACAGTGATTTATAGATACGTTGCTTCTGCTGAGGACTAAGATGTTCTCATATGTAGATTCTTCGTGGCACCCAAAACACGAATGCTACTGTAGAAGCTATTTATTTACGATGGCCACAAGATGTCTCAGCTGGATTCCATCATCGTGTTTCATCTATTTATGCTATTAAGAATGATTTAACCGCTTTGACACATTAATATCTGAAGGATTACGCGTGAATGATTCGGTAAGCACTGCTCTAGGCCACCTGATTAATGCTGTCGCAGACACTAAGCCTTTAGATATTATCTTATTAGCCAATCGATGGAAATATTCTTACTTTTTGGCCTATGTATCAAATAGTTCTCGAGAACATTGGGATGTTCATTAAATAGGACGTGTGGATGTTCAAACGTGTCCTGAGTAAAGGCCTTATTAAATGAAGACAGGGAAAACGATGTTTTGATGATGACAATGGAACATTTTTCCTGTAAGACTTAATACAGGTTTGTGTTCTTCATTGTTCACAAATGTAAGCCATACGAGCATATGCTCGTATGTGCATAAATTGTTTAAATAAAGTAAACTGTGAATCAGTACATTTAAAAAAATACGCCACACCTATTTCTAGAGTGAAGCATTTCTTGCGTTTCGATGTGGTTGCCGGCACACGTTTACATGAGGCGACACATCAGTCCTCGGGAGTAGCAACGCATCTGTGTTTGACTTCAGATAGAACTTATGTTCTATATGAAATTACTTACAG
>DWLI01002148.1:0-13753 GCA_018249915.1 Cecropterus dorantes dorantes
ACTCAAACATGAACTTCACATTAAAAACAAACTTAAATATCATCTTGATGCAGAAAACACATTAAGGTGGTCGAATTAGTGTTTCCAGTTTAGTAATACAAAGCGCTGCAGTGATCTAATTTGAATGAGAGTACCACACCTTTCAACACTGAGATACTTTTTTTTATGATATGGAAGTCTCTAAGGAGCATGCAATCCACCTAATGATAAGTGGCCACCGTCGCCCCTGGACATCTGTAATCACCCCCAGGTAAGATCAATCTTACTTGAGGTTAGCTACAGACGCGTTTCCGTCCCTGAGGACTAAGTTGGAACGCTTCGGAAAAGTATGTATATCTTCTAACCATACCCTTGACCCCAGAACACAGCAATGCATTAACACTACAACCACATCTTGAACAATAAATAGTTTTATATGATTAAAGTAGCAAATGAGCATGCAATCCACTTGATGGTAACTAGTTACTGTTGACCATGGACCTCTTTAAGTAACTTCATATAAAACAAGATTCCTTTTTGAGGTGGATTACACGTGCTTTGCTACTATCGTGGACTAAGATGAGCGCTTCATATATAAGTAAACCAGTTACTTCTCCCTTCCACCGAAACGCATGAACTGATTCACGCTAGAAATAGGTGTGGCGGTGGTACCATCCTGGTTGAATTACACTGATTCTACCACCTGGCAAAACATCTATACGGGACGTTCTAATTTATTCCTTAAGGTTATCAACAAATATGTAGCAAACATTTTTTATAGTATAGAAGTAGGAAACGAGCATGCAGACCACCTGATGGTAAGTGGCCGTAGGTCTAATCAAATTCTCATACCAGTCTAGGCACAGATTTGTTGCTACCCCTGAGGACTAAGATGCAATGTCTCGGAAAAGTATGTCTCCCTCACCACACTCTTCAGACCAGAACATAGCAGCGCATAACACTGTTGTTGTAAGGCAAAAAGAGGTGTAGCGGTGGTGCTTCCAAAGTCGAACCACAAAGAGTTCTACCACCTTCAACATAGGTAGCACAATCTTATCTATGGTTATAATTGTCCGTGGGCGGCAGTGGCTTGCTACTTCTATAATACTAGCTGTGCCCTGCAGCTTCACCTGCTACTACATAATAATTAGATAAACTAACAAACATAGCGTAATATTATATAGTGTAGAGCATTCCTCAACAATTGGACTATTCAACACAAAAATATTTTTTTCAATTTGAACCAGAAGTTCCTGAGATGAGTACGTTCAACCAATAATATTATTTGAGTATAGATTAACAAAATATTCAAATATTCTTACATTAAAGAAGTAACATGGTTCCAAGGCAATTCTGGTAATTTTAGTACCCTCAATACTACTTAATAATGAACAATTTTTTACAGGTACAATAAGAGGTTCAGAAGTAGATGTTCAAATAACTTTAAGTCTTAAACAGTGAATCCTTTGTTAAACTCTGAATCTACAATTATGGGACTTCTCAGATTGTAACGCCTGCATCTTTTAATTTATTTTAGTTACACTCATATATTAAGGAATTTTAATGCGGTATATATTTATTCGAATATGCATGGAATCAAAGCATAACATTTTGTCACATTTTTAACAACCTTATGTCAGAAATAGAGGATTTTTCCCGTGACGTTTCCACGTGGATGCTTATCGCGCTTTAAGCTCAATGGTTCGGGAAGTACCTAACCTTTGAGAATGGGTTATAACAAAGACTTTCCTTTTCTTTTTAATAAAATGTACGCAATAAGAACACGTTCAACACTTTCAATACCTATTAAGTTACGAGTGGAAGATATGAAAAATCCCGGTAAGTTCTGTGAAATACGTGAATGTGGTTTTAACTTCTCGACTTAATTACTTTCAAGAGCGAATATAACTTGGTAATATAAGCAATTAGAAACTTATTTGACGCTGCCGGTCCGCCAGTTCCGCCTCGGGCGAAGGAATCGTGAGCGGGATGAGCCATTACGTGCTTTCGCGGAACTTTTCCTTTTAAAACTCGTCTCTTACTCTTTTAAAACTTATTATATTGGATAATTTGGCTGAAAATATGAATATGATGGCTACAACTTTAGTAATTTTTAGCCGGAGAGGAAAAATTCGCCGATTACGTTATGAAATATGATCTCCTACGGGGCTTACCCCGATTACGGCTTTATGAGGATCCGCTTTATTATAGCCTGTGCACGATATCACAGGGAAATCACCATCGACTTATTGGAAAAACTACGGAAAGGATTAATTTATCATGTTTCTCTCGTGTGGAGTATTTTTATAACAGCATAAACCAATAATAAAAATTACACATAATGGTTAAGTAATTAGAAGATCTATTACGTACGAGTAGTTAGCCAACTTAAGTTATGTGGCCATTGTTGTTTTAAATATCCCTTATAATATAATAAGAATTCGTCAAGAAATAGGTACCGCTAGCTATGTTACTTACTGTTATTGTGCATACTAATGCAACAATGTTAGTTGGTTATTTTTAAGCAAACGTTCGGGGAATGTGATGTAATACCTAAGTTTAATAGGATTAGCGAAACTTCGTCGCAAGTACTGGCGACAGTATCCCGGGGAATTTCAATAGCAGCGCCGGCGTACCGGATACGCACAGGGACAGTAGGACTCTACCTATGTAGGTACTTGTATTACCAATTATGCAAAGCGTCTTCCGCGTTGCGGTGCGCGGGCGGTGGAGCTCGCGGGGCGCAGTAGGGCGGTCGCTGTCGCGCTCTTTCCTCACTCGTAGCGAAATAACGACCTCAATTTGCATAACAATGCCCGTCACCCCTTATTCCCCACCAGTGGCTTTCGCAGGCAACACGATCGTGTCCCATCGGTTCCGACACCTTTTTTTTGTCTATAAAATCTGTCCAGTGTGAATTTCCATTAAAATTCATAAATTCGTTCATAAAATTAAAATAAAAAGAAAATAAATTTCCTAAATCAAAACGAGCCATTATGAATCCGCATTGATATTCAGTAACGGAATGGCGCGCACGGCGTGCGGCTTAACTTTTGATTTAGCGACGGTGGCGTGCGGCGGGCCGCAAGGACGCCGGTCCCCGGTCGCCGGTCGCAGGAGCATCCAGCGCCGCTCCGCGCGTCATCGCAACGAGCGCTTTTGACCGCGCTCTTAACTTCTTCGTATAACTTTCTGTTTTAATTGAATCAAAGTTTTCGGCTTTTTGCGGCGAGCGTGCCAGCCACGCACGCTTCCCTAACTCCAATAAACTTTCTTTATTAAATTATTGGAAGTTTAGAAACGTTCGCCTTTGAACGCGAAACAAATTGGAGATAGTCTTGTGTTGCAGCACAGTTCTACGCTTTTCTGAATTCGCTCATAAACTAATAAAAACTTCAAAGGGGTATATACTGTCGTGCCTAACATTTCAAAGTGTATTTTGAATGAAGGCATTAAATCCTAAAAACAAAGTATACGCTTACTTATTATGATAAATTCAGGAATCTTATGTTCTGACGATCATGAATTAGTGATAAAATTTTATTTCTTCATTTTGATAAGGCTCGAATAGACAAAAGACATAGTAACTATACCCGTCCGAGATAATTCAGAATCCACGAAGTAAACTAAACAGTTCATAAAGATATACGATTTTCCCTGCTAACGATTGAGGCATTCGTCCGGGGCATTGTTTTGCGGCGTAGCGTTATCTGGCACGGAACGAGTTGTCGTTCCAGTAATTTATAGATCTTTCCCCGCCCCAGGCTCGAAGTAACGATTCGGGCCGAGGTGCTAGTCTGCGAACACCGAGTCCGCCCGGCCGCCTGAATGCTATTAACGGTCACGTAATACACTGCTGACTCCTCACGTTCCGGATTTAAATTTGAGTTAATATGTCGCCCTCTGTCACATTTCTTATTGTATTGCTCTTTCACAGTATTATCTCTGTATTTATACCTATGGTCGTTGTCACCGTTTGTATCTAAGTTATTATGGTCTTACCATACGATAAAGAAAGACATCTCTATATAATTGACATTGGTATCCTCGAAACAGATGAACTAGAATTAACATGACATTGCCAACTTTTTGATAATGTTACAAGACTTAATTTGTTTGCTATACTTTATACAAGAGCGAATATTAAATAGATCTAAATAACATTAAAATATTCTAGGTTTTATTTTTGAATATTCTATGTCCATGAGAAACAAAGTATGAAATACCTTAAAAAATCATAATACAATGCTTTCCATTTATACTTACACCTTATTCAAGTATAGCAGGTTGTAACACTTTCCAATGTTACTACAAATTAAGCATATATTTGGTAGCTCAATATTGACTCTGGTTGAGTAAATGGTCTTATAGTATACAAACTTCATAATTCCCAATTTATTAAAATTACACAACATTTATAAAATTTATTTCGCTATTTAAGTCACAAAAACGTGTTTAAAGGCGCCTTAAGTTAAATTTGTCTGAATTTTTATGGAGCTTGGCATCTCCATAAAAAATAAACGTTATTCTCAACGGCACCACTACCTTTGACCTCGCAAAAAGCGTAATAAGCTACAACGATAGACTCAACGTAGAGGTAAGTGCAACCGGCAGGTACGCCGGCGCGATGACAGTGCTATAGCTCCCAGCGGGCCCCTTCTGCGATCCTCGTAAATTGCGAATATTAGATTATAAGTACGGGCTGTGGCGAGCGGCACGGGGGCCATCAGTCGAATATCGAACTCGTTCACTGCTTAACATGGCGCCGTGATCTGAATCTGCTTTTTAGTTATTCCCCGGTGTGTCATTCGCTTTTGCCCGGCAGCGTACGAACACCTATTATGGAGCTTTTTCTACAAAATTTTAAAATCGTCTCTTCTTTTTGATGCAAATTCTGAAGCATACGTTCTATTTAATGAATAAACTATAGGGGACTTTGCATGCCTGTATACCCTTATAGATTGGACAAATCATTCAAGATGTCTTATGACGTTAATTGCGACTTTATCGACGTGTTTGAAAATTAAAAGATTCTTACTTGGTTAAACACTAATATAAATAAATATTTATTTAAATAAACGCTTACTTAAACGAAGACGGGCCACGCCATGAAAAAGCATACATGCCAGTGAGTTCTATGAAAATAAAGGCATTGAACCAGAAGCTTTTCTCGCTTCTAGTTTTCAGTTTCACAACAAGCTGTTATTTCAGAGTAAATATTTTTCTCGCTCCACTCACTAAACTCATGAAATGAAAATAATACAAAACTCTTTGAAACGATGTTTAAATTGTTTGTTTGCATTTATTATCCATATATCCATTTATTCATATAGCAGTCAATATTCGCATACAAATGCCTAGAGTATTTGACATCAAGTACTTGTGTAAGTGTTCGGTGGCAGCTCCTATACAGCTAAGATACAAAAACTTGAATTCGCGTTGTTTGCAGAAACATCGTACTTCAAGATTTTCCAAATCTTGCACAGCATGGAGCGAGGCATATTTAATATCCCATAATGTGTTTGGTTACCTACCAAATACCTTATTATTCTAAATATTTACATTATCTGACAAGAGTAGGTATTTACGTGTACTATACGAATATATTACATTTAATTTCATTATCAAGTGTAAGGATTAGTACTCGTAAATAGATGAGAATGTAGCATGATCGTTAATAAATCTTTTAGACAGCTAATTAGTCTTTGAAAAATTCACAAATATTTAATGTCACTTTCTTATTAAAACCTTTTTTATTTTTGATATCAAAAATAACATTAACATAAATATTTAACACAATCCAACATAATAAGTAATAATATAGATTTTAACTTAATTCAGTTTCAATGAACAAATAATTTTATACTTTCATAAAAGTGTTGATAAATAATGGATGAAGCGTTCTATTTGGATTTTATTGTTTGTTTTGTAAAACGACGCCTAATTAATACGGTTGAGTAGCGATTCAAACTTTATTACATGTATTATTTAGTCTATAAAGACCTATTTGTTCTTCAGGCATTTGGCTCCGGGGCATGTATGATAATTTTGGCCGTAAAATGGCGCTCATGATAATAACAGCAGCTGCGACGGGTGCACAACGGTGTCAGTTTGCCTCTCCTTGTTCCGTTACGGCTTCATTAACCGGCACCATACGCCAGTAGTATGTACTACAGTCTGCTATATGAATAGCTCGTTGATAGCAACATAGGGATCATCTATCAAGTTTTCTCGCCATACGCGACGAACATTGCGGAATTTTATGAAACGAACATTTTGGTATATAGAACAAAATATGAAATAATTAAAATAACAATGAAATTAAAATTACCAAAATATAAACTTTCACAACTTAATTATGTACAATGAAATAATTTTAAATATAATTAGTGGTATCCAGATTACTGTCCGTAGGATCCCAGAATGCTGGCAACATTATCTCGTTGAATAGCTAAGCTAATATTTGGTAGATTATCTAAATAATTAATAAAAAATTAATTGCTCGTCTTTGATTTAAAAACTACTGCATTTTTTAAATATAGAACTTAGGCTACTTCTTGTACTAAATTATTTCTTTCCTAGAAACTTTTCAAAGTGTTTGTTTGATGAGAAAATGTATATTAATTTTGAACCAATTTTACGAAGTAGCCATACAAAGAGGACGCTAAAGACAGTATAATAGACTGTTTTTCCTCAAATTGTACGCAAATATATATACATATATATTTGCGTACAATTTGAGGAACCATGTACCCACAATATTCCTACTGAAGTATTGTACGCGAGGGAATCCGCGTGCGAATTCTCGTATTAAATATAATTCATATGCATCGCTGACTTGTACGAATAGCATAATTCAAATACGTATACTACAAACTCCTTGGCTCTATCCATAGCAGAGCTTAGTCCGCGTTTTGTTTAATTAAAATTATTTAAATGTGCCCTAATTGAAACGCACATATGCGCTTTTATTACGGTTTACTTTAGCGTATGTTTGCTATTTAATTCTCAGTGCAGACACTCTAATTAAGGATCTTCAATTTTACTACTACGAGAAAGTTCTGTTGTTGTCTCATGTGTAAATGTTATACCCAGCCTATTTCGGGAGGAGTAATATAATTCATCCATGTACGGGTACATTAATCTTAACATCTCTTTAGTATAGCTAGTATGTTGTTACGCAGTCTCAGTAGCTCGTATTGTTAAGTACTTAATATATGTATGTAGCATAATACTAAACTTAAGTAAATTTCATGTTAAAGTATATTATCGATTTATACGTACTAAAATAGTGCCTATTCTAAACAGTATTTCGTTTGCGGTAGTAATAATTCATCAGCGTATATTAATTAACTTGAATTTCATTTTCATGCTAAAGTAAACTTTAGGTGAGATAAGTCTGCAAAGCATTACCGGTCCCAAGGCTCGTGAGCCGCCGCGTGTAATTACTCTGGGACTATGGGAAATAGCTTACGACCGTTGAACCACTTTTGCATTATTACGTTGAATGATTGTCGCATTTTGACATACATTTTATGGATCGTGTGTAAAGAAATATTATAGGAAACGAAATTATTGTCCTTATAAAGACTAGATAACTGGTAACGATGTATCCATCGTGCCCCGCGTCCGTCCCCGCCGGCTGTGAACCGTTCCGTGTAATTACTCTGGGAGTATGGGAAATAGCTTACTGGCCGCTTAAGCTCTTTGTGTTGTTTCAATAAATCAATGAAGAAAAACCTCACTGGCAATAAATAGTGAAATATGTTTAAGTAGAAAATAAAAATCTCAATTTGTGGAATAACGCTCGTTTATTGATGTGAACATAAATTAAGCGTGAGAATTCAATGATATACATTGTATTTTCATAGGTATAGTTAGATCGGTATTGCAAAATTTGTAGATATTAAAATTATGTAGTATGTACGTGTTATCCAAAAAGATGTGCTCATCACTAATATTTTATGTTGGCATTGATTTGTTCAAAGGTATTTTCTTAAGATGTATTTATTTTGTATATGATCTGTAAAACGTAGAAGCTCGTAGAAGTCGTAGGCGTCTGACACGGAGCCGCGAGGCGTCGTGCTACGCGGCCCCACGGCCTGCGAGCCGTCCGCCGTAATTACTCGGGGACTATGGGAAATAGCTGCCCGGCCGTTCAAGCACTTTTGTGTTTTTACAGTTAATCAATGCAGAAAAAACTCCAATAGGAATATTTCTTGGAACGCGATTACATAAGTTGTTGAAAATAAATTTTGCTTCTCTAATATTTCTGAGTATATCTATATCTTACAGATCATTTACTACTGTATTGAATTATAATATATTAGTTACATGTTTACATAAGACATATACAGTTACATTAGGTTCTTATTGTGGAGAAAAAGCATGTTGGATTATTTTTTTTACGTTTCGATTCTGAAATTGTACAGCGTGTGTAATGTTAATATCGGGTTGTCTACATGAGGTCTGTAGTCCATTTATGTTCGGTGACAATTAAATTATTAATAATAAAATAAATTAATTGCATTAGTCCCAAACGATTCCGGTCACTGCTGAGGAGATCTTAACTAAATTTAAACTATTCTGCGAGCGTATACTGCTTTGAATAAATATAATTTGATAAAAATAATTCTGAAATAAAACAGTTATTCAATTTTAATGTAAAAGATGTGTACGAGCAAGGGCTTCTTATCTCTTATTCATCAATTTGTTAAAAGAAGTAGCTGAAAATTACATTTGTCGTCTTTACGTGAAGTTACTTAAAATTCTATGATACCGTAATATTAATTGCACGTGGGCGCGTATTTATTTACCCATGTTTGAAGATACCATTTATATTCCCGGCGTGGCCAAAAATAGGATTTTTTTATAAATGTTACATTAAATGACTATCTATGTAATGGAGCGAAAAAATAGGCAATGAGTAACTTAAAAAATTATTAAGCTAATTTTGAGTTTCTATTGCCACCAGTACCATAGAGAAATTTATTATTAGCATTTCGTTGTGTACTCGAATTCTTAAAAACAGGCCACGGTATTTAAGGGCGGATAACGGATAAAGAAGGAAAGTTCAAGAATCATTGATATCTATATATCTTCAAAAATCAACACAACTCTTTTGTTATGTCACTACAGAATTCATTGAAAAAAAAGAAAATATATCGTTAGATATTTTGAAGCATGAATATTTTTGTATTTTTTGTAGCAGCCGTTTTTGCCTAACCTTTAACCGACCGCTCCTGGGAGCCTGTCCGACTGCCTGTGATTGTCTAGTGGACGGTCTGCATTCATAGATTGCCAGTAAATTTAAAGGTACGCAAATTTAAAACGTTTTAGACGACCAATTTTCAGTTACATCCCCCTACGTGAAAAGTTAACTGCAACTGTATCCGAGCTCTTTATCTTTTATTGCTGTACTAAACAATAGGTATTGAGTAAATATCAAACGTTTTATCTACGCTCTCAAAGTTTAGACAAAACTTGTAGGTGGCAAGTACTCGCAGTTTTACGACACGTCTGGTTATCAGTTGCGCGCTTTGTTACGAGTTATACAACAGTATAACTTCCATACTTGTACACATTATACGTATATGTATATTTATATGGGGGTTGTGTTCCCTCGCACACCTGTATTAAATGCTGCTCAGTGCTTCTCATTATCTCTCTAACTGTTGTAAATTAAGAACATAATATTATCATGTCTCCCGTCAACCGTGCTCTGAAGTGCTTTATGATAATGTAATATCGTGTTTCATACATAAACAAAACAAGGAGCCTTTTAATGAGTAATTAGCCATACTATTTTCGTTCATTGCTACTTAAGCGTGTACATACTTATTGTGTATACATGTCCCTTATTTAAGTTTTAAAATATAAACAATTTTTTCAAGTAGAGTTTTAAAAGCGTTGTTTGTCGAGTTGCTACTGGAAGTATCTTTAAAAATTCTTTTTATGTACGACAACCTGGGAAAAGTTCCACTTAGTTTCGTCCGCAGCCGTAGCGTACCGTATCTAAGTAAGAACTACTAAGGGGAGTGGTTGGGAAGTCCAGGGACGCTTTTAAGACGTTTCCATAATAAATGCCAGCTACGAACTGTAGCCGCTTTCCGCAACTTGAGGTATCCCACGGAAATCCGTGGTTTTATTATTTTTTTGTCTCTTAAGAGGTCCAATATTAAAGTGGTTTTGTGAAATGTCTGCATTTGTTTTCAATTTAAAATCTAAAAGGAAGTTGTTGCGAAAAGTAAGTGAATAATTGAATCTGAACTCGAATATTTACACATGTGACTGAGTAAGCCGTATGCAGTATCAAAGACGCACGTAGAGCCAGGAAGAAATTGATGGTAAATATAATTTTTGTTTTGTAAAAGGAGACTGATTTTCGGCGAGCGGATGTAACGCCCCGCTGGAGCTTCATCAAAGTGAAATCTGTACGTGAATTCTTATGAAAGTCGCCCGACGCTCCGGGGAGAGGTCCGGGCGACCGCTCGCGCCCCTCGTGCCGCGCCCTGCCGTGTAGGATCACCAAAAACTGAAATAAAAATTGGGACATAATCAAGTTTTCTATTACTTTTGTAAAAAGTTAAAATTGTAAACCTATTTTCCTTTAGTATTTGGTTATATATAGCCATTAGAGGAAATAAGGAACTTTAATACCATTGTTATTATATTAAAATAATGGCATTCATCTTATAATCTCAACAATGTAATGTTGAAAGTAGACGTTCTGTTACACGTGTAATATTTATTTAAACGATGATTATTCCGTATAAACCTGAATACTCAACCATATGAGAGGACAATCCGGATCAATTCGTATAATTTGGCAACCCTATTGCCAGCCCTACGAGATCCGAACAGTACCCGCGAGCGCGGAAACCGTCTCTCTGAGCGTAGAGATAAAACGTATGTTCATTTTATTTCCACATTTGTCAGCGTTCGTTTTGTGCCCACTAACATAAATTGGATGCGGAGGGAAACCTCGCAGGTGAATGTAAAATAGCCGGCTTTTCCCAAGATAATACCGCCGAAATTTTACGACACCATTATGGGATTTATTGGCCGTGTCACATTCGGAAGGAGTGATATTTCTTTAAATATTTTTTATAAAATATTTGCGACGCCCGAGCTCTCCAGTTTAGATTTCGCACCCGAACAATAAAAATCAACCCGCACCGTTCGCATTGTCGTGACAGCTTCTCCAGTTAGTGTTTCGAAACGACTTTCTTTAACTTTTAAATATTGTCTTTGCCAACATTTTTTTTATTGTTTTGACTACAATATACATATAATTGTAAAAAATCTTCATTGTTAATACGCCCAGAAATGAATACTTCTAAAATAAATCATCGTATCAAAATAACATCGGAACGCGTATTAATTCAGAAAGTTTTAAACATTTAATCTACATTCAAATATATTCAAGCATTGTCAATAACTGTTGTCGCATCCTAGTGACTGAAACAAGCGTTAAATTAAATGCACCAACTCGCAGACAGCTCCGTTAAACGTTACGCGAATTCATTTGATATTCGCTTCTGTGTTCCTATCAAATGGGTGCTTCAAATGAATAGTAGTTTTCGTTCCAAAAATGTACTTTATTTGTATTGTCAATAGTTTACCCGATGTCAATGTTAACTCATAATATTTGAACAGTCCT
The DNA here is from genome assembly GCA_018249915.1 of Cecropterus dorantes dorantes. Classification (NCBI taxonomy): domain Eukaryota; kingdom Metazoa; phylum Arthropoda; class Insecta; order Lepidoptera; family Hesperiidae; genus Cecropterus; species Cecropterus dorantes. The sequence goes on from DWLI01002148.1 coordinate 11,642, forward strand.
TAATTTATGGGCCCCAACAAATTAGCTACAATTAGTACTGAAGAATGACAATTTATATTTTATACTCGACTACGAAGGAGGGTAATGGTGTACAAGCGTATGTTTGTTTGTATTTATGTACGAGTACATATGTTCATTACTTTGGCACGGGTCACAGCTCCAACGGTTTGACGGATTGGGACATATGACATATCATTAGAATCGTTTCAGTTTGCTTAGTGACATAGGCTAAAAAAGAAAGAGGCGACAGGGCGGACGGGAAGATTTTTTATTATCATGACAGTATGGTTATCAAAGGTATCAAAATATGTATATACATGTTACACAATAAAAAAGATAGGCTAGGATTACTATCCTGCCTGAGGATGATAACAGATGCTTCGCTATCGATGAAGACTAAGCTTAAAAACGCCTCCCTTAAATGTGTCGCTTTTACCACACCCTTCAAACTATAACAAAGAAGTGCTTAACACTTATAATCTTCAAACTATGACACTGCTGTGCTTAACACTTATATAGATGTTATTAGCATGTCTGCTAAGGTCGTACATACATCTACGTAAACGCTGCCTACGTATCTCATGGCAATGAGACATTCGCTCCTGTCTATATCACGAGGGTGACTCAAATGTCCACGTATCTGCATATGTGTGATCGTACTCTATTCGGCCATTGTCAATAACTGCTGTCGCATCCTAAATACTGAAATAGGCGTTCAATCAAAAGCTACGACTTGCAAACAGGCCCGTTAAACGCTACACGCCGGATGCCAGTCTGACACTCGCCTCCATTGATATAACGAGGGTGGTTTAAACCAATACGAGTATGCATACGTTAATTCAAACAAGTATATCATGAATCTACATTTGGATGATTTGATTATTATTTTCTATTATTTTTACGACGACATGTGTGGTGCAGCTATCGGTATTTTCCTCGTTCTGGTTCAAATCCCGGTTAAGGAGATAACCTTTCTCCTGTTTTAGGGTAGAACAATGAACAATAAAATAAATAAAGTATTTATGTAAAATTTTCCTAATCTGTTATGAATATTACTAGACTATCCGATCCATCCGATTTGTTGCTAATCTTGACAATGCTACGCAAGCTCAAACGTTTGATATAAATTTATCATGCGTATATGTCCCACAAATATCAGAATATTTTAATATAAAAATTGTTGTACTCGCATGTGAAACTTCTGATAATAAAATTTACTTTTACACGTTGTAGCTGAGATCACACGAGTGGTTTTTCGATGGGGTACCTGCGATCGGTTGGTCCTCCCCGCCCTCTGTCAGTAACTGTTGTCGCGTCCTAATGTCTGGAACAGGCGTTCAATTAAACGTGTCAACTCACTGCAGATAGCTATGTTAAACGGTACATGTTGGATACCAAACTGGCGCTTCTCGTGTACAGTCCATTTGAAATTGAATTAGGCCGTATAGTTCCATAGTTTGTATAGGATATTGGTGTGTCAAGGGTTATTGGCAAATGTCTCTTTATACGTTCACGTTTTATTATTAAACTGCAAGAGGGATTCAAATATCGTAACTAATTTATAAGCTTCTGTAACCGTCTGAGTAGAAAAATCGGCATATATAATTAAAATTACTTGTATGCGAAGATATGTCAATCACGCCTTCTACACTCATAGCTCCCCACTATTTTCCTGTGTCGTGGGTACCATGGACACACAAATACCCAGTCCCAGAACAGAATCTAATGTCATCATTCAGATGTCGGCCTGGGCTGGGATCGAACCCGGAACCCACTGCGTGTCAGACCGGTATGGTCACCACTCCAGCACGTCGATCGTCACCTACGTAGTAGCTCGTAGCAGTGTAGCATCGTAGTTGGTAAAGCTCGGTCGGTTGTAATGTGACTGAGCGCTGTTTTTTATTTTCACTGGTAGGTACTATGATAATAACAAAAAAAAAACTGTATTCAGATTAACTCCAGGAACAACATTACATCTGACATAGATTTTTTGGCAAAAGGATCCGACGCAAAAGGAGGGATGTTATAAGTTTGACTGCTATGTCTGTCTGTCTGTCTGTCTGTGGAAACCACTCCATCGCAACTTTATAGCACAATTTTAAGGAGCGAATG
>DWLI01002149.1:0-13748 GCA_018249915.1 Cecropterus dorantes dorantes
AATTGTTTTTGTAACGAATAGAAAGTTTATCGAGGAAGGCTATAAGCTATATATCATACTATGTTGTTTTATGTAGTAGCGGGTAAAACCGCGAGGCATAGCTAGTGTCTAAATAAGTACAAAACTCAACGCAAATTCATAAGTTGTTATAAAATTATTTATAAAGCCAAAATATCTGTGACAACTTTAAAATGACAATAAACATGCCGCAATTATCGCGCAAATAATTAGTTTTATGTAATTATCATCAATCATAATTTGCCGTTATTTATTTGTAATATCGTTGAATGAGACATGATTTGACATAAATACCTAAATGGATTACATTACATTCATTATTGAACGAGTGGATGAATGAATGGTGTTTAATGTACAATGGTTTTGAGCACTAAAATTTCATGTGTTTATATTTCTTTAATGGGCACCATTAAATAGATTACAGATTTTTACTTTATTTTTATAGTATGGAAATAGCAAACTAGGATGCAGCCCACCTGATGGCAAGTGGCTACTGCCGCCCATGGACATCTATAATCAACCCTAGGTTAGATCAAAATCTCACCTAAGATTAGACACAGATGCGTTGCTACTCCTGAGGGCTAAGATGGAATGCCTCGGTAAGTATGTCTCCCTTACCACACCCTTCAGACCAGAACACAGCAGCACATAACACTGTTATTACGCAGAAATAGGTCTGGCGGTGGTTCTACTTGAGTTGAACCACAAAGAGTTCTACCACCTTGAAAGTTATTGTAATCTATAGTATAATAGTTATATTAGTTTAATATTACTATGAGATGTGTTTTATATATATGTCACTAAGCAAATAATTGATTATAACTTTATCACAGAGCGCTGAATTCATTAACTTGAGTTTTTAGCGGAATCATATTATATTAAACTAGCTGTGCCTCGCGTTTTCATCCGCTATTACATAAAAAAAAAACAAATATAGCATGTTATATAGCCTATAGCCTTCCTCGATACATTTACTATTCAACACCAAAATTTTTCAATTCGAAACAGTAGTTCCTAAGATTAGCCAGTTCAACCAAACAAACTACTGCTTTATAATATTAGTATAGATATTTATATTTTCTTTCAACTAATCTACATACATAAAGTCGATAGGTGATCATTGATATTCGCTCAGTTATATCGCTTACGTGCATCCTACTGTCTATTTATTTGAAACTACATATTTGAAGTGGCAATATCGTACAGCGCAAACAAGGCATGCACTATGCGTTGAATAAGATCTCTTTTAAAGTTGACTAGTCCACTATCTGGTCACAGATGTAGCCTTTTTCTGTAAATGGTGCAATAGATTTAATGTCTTAATAGCATTGAGTATCGTTGATATTGAGGTATGTAGTGTAATTTATCAATAATTTTCCAATAGTGCAATTTATTTTATTCTTGTTCTTTTATCTATTATTGTCATACCGAAATTACGTGTTTAAATAAGTTTGGGCGTTTTAATTTTTACATGAAAATGTAGTAGCTGCAGATTATATGGTCCAATAAGGTCGGTTTTGGCCGTTACTGCCTGAGATATCTAATACATTCTAAAAATGAAAAACAAAAATATTTGCAATACAAAAATAGAATTTTAATAACTGCTAGTTAGTTTTCTGCATACCATTGCAACCAAAGTTCATTGAACCTATCGTCCTTATATTTTATCCTCATTAGTATCTTATCGCCTTATCTTCTTTATGCAACTGACTTATATCAAACTAGCTGTGCCTTACGGTTTCAATCGCATTCCTCAATAAATTTACTACTAAACACAAAAAGAATTTTTCAATTTGAACCAGTAGTTCCTGAGATTAGCCTGTTCAACCAAACAAACTCTACTGCTTTATAATATTAGTATAGATATTAATATAGATAGTATAGATATATCTCACATATCCTAAATTTATGATCCTATAAAAATTTTTTTTAACTTAATTAATTGGCAATTTTTGGTAACTTAACTAACCTGCTATAATTATTAAATAACCACTTAACAACAATATATAATAGAATTTAAAACTTAAACATATATAACCAATCATAAATCCAATATGTGATAATGATAAATCATCCACCAATAAATCTACTAAAGCTGGTTAATACCAACACAGAATAATCACCTAATGTACTCTCAGTAGATTTAATTTTTTCCTTTATAACATCATTCTCGACCACAATTGTTTCGCCAGCAAATTCAAATATTCTTTTTTCTCTCTCTTTATTATCATCAACTTTTGAAGTGTTATTCTTTGTAGATGTAACAGATTTATTCGGAGTTACAACAGTTTGTGACTGAGTTGCATTATTTGTGGTAGATTTCGGTTTTGTGTCAGTTCCTTCTAAAAATTTTGCCCAAAGATCTTCTTCCCGTTTTTTTTCTTCTTCTGGATTAGCAACTGCTTCAATTGCCTCTTTTTCATCTTCATCTGTTTCATTATTTCTATTAGAAGCTTTCATTTTCTTTTTCCCCTTTCTGTTTTGTAATGGTTTTCGTTTTTGACCTTTGCGTTGCTCCACTTCCTTTTCAAATTGTAAATCAGTTTCTTCATCAGCCGACTCTTCTTCTGAAACCTTTTCAGGCTCCTCGGGTACATATTCATCATCGCTCTCACTTCCTGATGACATCTGCAAGTGTAGAAATACATTAAAATATATCTGTATAAAAAAAACATCTCACAAAATATATTGCAAATACCTTAAATGGATGTTATTTTAAAAACACTTAAAAAGATATGATGAGGCAAGTAAAATCACATATTTATGTTTCATTGTCAAAAAATTTATTTATATTAAATTTATACAATCTTTTTCTTGTTTCTATTTCTATTTTTAACATTAGCTACTTCGTAGAAGTTGCTGCCCGTTTTAGTTCGGCGTTGTGATCGTTCTATGGCTCTTCTTTGTTTTGCAGTTACTTTCTTTATGGCACCATCATTTGGATTTCCTTTCTGTTTCTTTTGATTTTGAGTTAAGTCTTCCACCATAAAAGCACCACTTCTAGCTTCCTCAATCTTTTTGCGCTTTAGTTTCGTAACTGTTTCTGGATCATTTGTCAAGTAATCTTCTACATCACTGCACTTGTTACTGTCATCTCCATAGAAATCACTGATATCTGAAGCGTCGCTGTCACTGTGCTCATCATCTTTCTCAGTGTCATTTAGTGATTTCGTGTCATCATCATTTTTCACATCTATATCCTTGAGTTCATCAGGTATATTAACTTCCTCAAGTGGTTTGACATCATCATCATTATCAAATTGTAATCCCACTCTTATCTTTGCAAAGTCTTGAGCTATTAATAATTTATTAACACTTAAAGATGGTTTGTCAGCAGCTTCTTCATTTGTTTCCGGTTGAGCAACTTCTTGTGTTGTTTCTTCATTATCTTTACTTGCAACATTGGCCTCAGTTTCACTTGGAACTGTATCTTTCTGTTGTTTGGTTAAAGGTATTTCAAAACCCTCAGGGGCAACATAAAATGGCAATTTTCCTCTTTGCCAATCATTAAGAACCATTTTTGCGACTTGATCTATATCAGGTTCACCCTTTTTCAGTAGTTTTCCTGACCTAGCAGCTAACTTTTCTAAGAATTCTGTTGCAGTTTCCCATCCATCTACTTTATATGTCTTTACTAAATATTCTTTTCTTACTCTTTTTATAACTTCTTCAATGTAATCTTCTGGATTCTGTACTAGTTCTACTCTTACAACTCCTTTGAGAACTTTTTCAGTATCAGTTTCAGCAGATGGATACACAATTCCAGGACAATCTATTAGGAATATCCTTCTCATCAGGGTAATGTATTGCCACACTTTAGTTTCACCAGCAATAGGTGCAACTTTGCATACTTTCTTTGCTCTCAGAGTATTTATGACTGAAGATTTACCAACATTAGGATAACCGATCAAACCTACACTTATCTGTTTTTTATCTATATGTAACTTTGCAAACTGACGCAATAAGTTAATCAGGGATCCCTTTCCGAATGGATGCGTCATTGATGCATGGAAAGCTATAGTCGGATACTCGGCACTTAAAATAGCTACCCATCTCTGAGTCACCCAATTTGGTACCAAATCCACCTTATTCAGAATGAATATCAAATGTTTATGTGGTTTTTCTTCCCGTAAGAATTTCTCAACGTAGGGACTTCTCGTTCCCATTGGATCTCTTGCATCTAACACTTGTAACAATACATCAGATGAATCAACAACTTTGTAAAGTTCATTCCATATTCTCCTGCTCATACCGGCACCAAACACCCAGTCCCTTTGTCCTTCTTTTACACCTGTATCTTCCCGAACTCTATCAATATCTTTATTTTCATCATATTTTTCAACACTCTCCTCCACTGCCTTTGATAATGACTGTATATCACCAACTTTAAGATTGACTCTCTTTCTCTGCTTCTTTGGACCAAATGTCCTATCAAAGCCTTCTGTATCGAGTAAGTGTACCCTCGCATGCTTCGCTTTCTCATTCAGTAAGGTGATGGGCAAATTTGTGGGTTTCATGACAACTTGGTAAGGGTTTCTTACTGCTTTTCCGAATTCGTCTTGAAACTTCTGCAGAGCACTTTGTGATATAACCCGTGAATTTCCGAACCACTTTTGATTAGGTTCAACCCTAGCTTGCGTGCCAGAAGGCACCCAACCTTGGAAAGGCGCAGGTGTCAATATTTTTCCAGTTTTATCACGTTTAGCTTTGAAGTTACGGTACATCTGCAAACGTTTGATTGTTCCCTTGGTCCTGGGTTTCCCAACACCCTTCAGACCTTCCGTGGGTCGATCTGGGTTCATAGAATGCCCAGATTTGTTGAAACCTTGCTTCCGGGGCGCACCCGGCGTTGATCGCACTTTACCCATGGTGGGATAATATTTAAAATTAACTACTTTTAAAATTAAATAGTAATAAATTAAATAACACAATCCGAAACACGCGGTACTCTCACAATGGAATATTTAGGTTAGCGATATTACATTTGACAGCACGTTAAACGTACCAACTTCACACTCATATAAACTGAACAAAAGAACAAATATAATCTAGTTTCTCATATACCTTGGGTTATATCCTGCGATAAATTAGAGATTCACTTTAATATACTTATACTTTTAAAACTCAACTAAACGTTTAAATCAGATTTCAACGATCAATGATTAACACTGAATTCGAAGCATTTATTTGTATTTATTCCTAACTTCACGTATCAAAATCATCTGTATTGATATTCATTCGAATTCATGTACCAATTGAATTATTACATTTGTGAGTTAAATAAATTTAAACAATCGTTTAAATTTAAAAGTCTTAAATGCGTTCTTATTTTTGTAATTAGTTAATAGTTGGATAATCGGGCGTAACGAAAAGATAATATGATATTGTCTATAGTCAAAGACAATCGGAATGTCAAATGGAATGAATGTCAAAGTCAAGTCAAAGTCGCTGTCAATGCTGTCATTAATGGCTAATGTCAATCAATTGTATTGTTCTGTTCTGTCGAATTGTGGATTTGTGGCCGACGCAAATGTAAATTTCCCTTAACAGTGATTTCTCAAATAAAAATAAACGCATATTCAATTTATCTCTATGTAGGCTACCACCTTACAATCCGTGATAATACCTTGGGAAGGACGAGTCACTTTCCAAATCCGCTTTTGGTGTTACAAAAATTTCGAGCAAAGAACTAAATCAGTCCCGATGCCTTTAAGCATCAGAACGCGGAAGACAACATGTACGACATGTTGTCGGAGTTCCGAGTGTCAGAGTTTGATTCATTCGTTGATATATTAAAATTGACTCCTGGTGATCCGTTAGATACGTTCGGTGAGATGTGGTACCCCGTGTTTCTGTGGTCGCTGTGTTCATCAGTGTTCGTGCATACTTGCGCCGCGCTAGTGGCGTTTGGAACTCTTAGGAAACATAAATATGGAAAGTTCTTTCCCGTCCTATTAATAGTTATGGGTGTGGTGGGCCCGGTGACATCAGGAGTGGCGAGTAGTGCAGCAGTTGCCTTCATATACCGTGCCGCGAACTTGGCAATGCCACCTATCCATGCCATGATATGGGGTATAGGACAGACTATATTGGGTGCTGGTATCGGGTTCACAAGAGTTCTAGCCACATTGTAAATAATCCCTAACATTGTATATCTATCCACTGTATTGTTATAGCCTAAATGTGTTTAAATGCATAAAATATATGGTTGAGTAAGTTTGAAGTCAATTACCTTAGAATATTGTTAGTAAATTGTTGAGGAAATGTTTGGAATTGTATGTAAATGTGACTGTGTAATGAATTTTGCATCACACGGTTCCTATAAGCAATAAAACCTTGTAACATTGTATGAACACTGACAATTGTTTCACTTAGTTACACAGATTATATATTACAATACTGTATTGTGTAGATAAGTATAGAGCTTTCACATGTATTAAAGTGAATTTATTTTGCTATATAATGAAAATTTAAATATTGCAATGTGACTGATAATATTGTATTGGTGCAATATGTAAATGAAAAACTGACATGTGAGAAATTATTTATAATTGTAAATAGGTGGTTTTCTGTATTATTGATTTGTACTATTAATTCAGAACTTACATTATCTCAAAATTCATTTATATTGTAAATTGTAAAGCATTCCATACTATTAATATAATTTGTAACAGCTCAACTTGTTTATCCAAGGTAATTCATACTAAATTAGTATTTCTATTCGGTACAACAGTAATTTAATTATTGTTTAATTAAAATGTGATGTGGTAATGACTCCTAATAGACTTAATTAGGCCCACCGAGTACATGTGTAATGAAAACTAGCTGCAAACAACACTGAGGGTTTTACTTGCAACTGTGTTATTTTTTAAAATGTACATGTCTTAAGGTTAGTTGGTTAATTGAATCATGGGATAAAACTGTATGAAACAATATCACAGGCTATCAGCCTGTAGGGTAACTACATATGTGATAGGCCTTTATGATTTACAGTTACAATATCATTCATGAAATCATTGCAAGTTGTGATGATAATGAGAACTCATATTAATATCAAAAAATTACGACATTGTTCTTTTCTTTTTGCTAACAGAATTCTATTTCATTTGGTGGCCTTTGACTGAAATGATATCTATACAAAATTCGAAAATAAATGTCCTTATGATTATAATCAATTATATGTTTGATGTTCAAAATCCAATAACTAAGCTAACAGGGAAACAAATAATTTTAAAATATCATATCAACCTACAATTTCAAGAATACAGTTTTACCCCTGATTTCCTATTATGCCAACTAAAAAGTTAGTCATTATATTGTTATGAGATTGTGAAAAGCAATGTTTTCTACATTAGTGATAATCAATAATATGTGTATACTGATAAATTAATAATTGTACTTATCACAATTAATTTGATGATTTTAAATTATTTATTATTGCTTTGTGGTATAATTATTTTGTATATGGATTTAATTTTAAATGGTATAATGAAGAAATATTATTTATGCACTAGAGTATTAGGGTAAAGGTACAAAGTTATGAAAGGTGTTGGAATCAGGCTAATTATGGCAAGACCAGTTACCATTGCCGTAACAGTTAAACATACTAAAATATAGGCAAACTCAATTTCATCAATACTATACTGTATCTATATGTGGTTAATAGGTACTAGGATAATTATTAGCAAATCTAGTTAATGAGTTAACATGGGGTTTAATAAGGTAGCCAATATGCTGTATTATAATATGTAAATTATACCTTATGTGTCTTAGCCAGAATAATATTTGAAAATTGCTTTAATATATCCACAAAATCTCCATAATATAAATAATGCTATACTTTATTTTTATTTCAAGAAGAGGTCATGTTTTCCATTGGTCTCATTATGAAAATTATAAAGTTATTAGTTACCCTAATTATCAATTGAATTGTCACTTAATTATGGCAACACTAACCAGCACAGTGTACTTTTAAACCAAGGAAATAAGCACAACTTATTGTAATAGGTACTGTACATATAAAGGAATTGTGTTCCTTTTTAGTTTACTGTGTGTAACCAATCACTGAAAGATGTAATACATGATTTTAATATCATGGGTATATTATGACACTGTTGATGATTCCACGAAATCCCTGTAGCTTAAATTGATATTATAATGTGTGTATCTATAAACATGTTAACATATATTATAGGTATATTATTATTGTAAGATCACAATTTTTGTAGATAATTGTAGTTTTTGGTAATGTATAAAATAATACCTTTCAATATCTATACAATGATAATAAAAACTGGATTTGATATATTTTGTTTTATTGTCTTTTATTGTTAAAATGCTTACATCCCTTATTTAGCTAACTTAGGGGGTGATATTACAGACACTGTTCATTTTATTAAATTAATATATTATTATTAAAGACTAATATTATAATAAATATAAGACGAATATTATATTTCATACAATTGTTATCATTTATTTAGAGCAATGTTTTATTAAGTTTTCATTTTTTTAAGTAATTTACTGGGGCAATAATTTATAATTTTCTAATAAATAAAATATAAAATCGCAAGTTCATTGTTACGTCATAGGAATAAATCACAAAAAGTATATCACAGAGTACTACCATGTGAAAATTTGGAATGTTTAGCACGTAGCTCTTCATATCGTATACTATCATCATCATCTTCTTGACTTACTTCATGAATGGTTTCTTCTAACATCAGTGGCAGCTCCAACTCCTCTCTTGACAAAGGTATCTGAAAATCAGGCTTATATTATAGTAAAGATTAAAAAAATAAATTTAACTAAATAGTATATCTATGTAAAAGTAATGTCAAATACTGATAAGACAATAAAAAAATCTTATATGTTATATTCTTATAGTTGTTACAGTGGTACTTAACAAAAGTCAATCACCTCATGAACTTTGTAACTTTCAATGTCTCTACTGCTCAACCTATCGATCTGGCCTTGTAGTGATTTAGTCTCTGCTGTTGCATCTTGTAAAGCTAATTTTAAATCTACTATTTCTCTTCTCGCATTTGATAATAGTCTTTCTGTTGTTTTCACCTTCTCCAGCATTTCATCTTTTTCTACCTCCAATTTTGCTTTTGTATTAGTAAGATTTTTGATTCTGTTTTCATACAATTTCAACTCTGAATCCATTTCATTAACCCCGGCCATTTTACTACTGCTATCTCGTTGCATACTATTGCACATTTGTTTAAGATAGGATATATTTTGTTCAAGGACTGTTTTTTCTTCTGTTATTAATCTCACTTCATTCTCCAATGCATTTATTTTACATGCCATAGCTGCTATGCGGCTAGATTGACTATCAATAATATTTTCCTTTTCAATCAATTTTGACTCCAAGGCTTGAATTTGTCCTACATATGTTTGCAGTTGTAAAGATTTTGATGCAGACTCACTTTCCAAAGAATGGTTAGTGTTTTCTAATATATTTGCTTCTACTGACAGGCTTGCAAATTGTTCCAACATGTCAGATCTTTCAGCTTCTTTCTGAGATAAAAGCTCTTCTATTCGTCTTATTTCCGCAACATAATGTTGTAACTGCTGTTTAAGGCTTGCAACATCTTTCTTGGATTTATCCAATTCTATTTTATTAAGTTTTAATGCTCCATTGGCATCAGTCAGACTATTCTGAAGATGTTTATTTTCTATGACTGCAGTGTCAAGCTGTTGATTTAATCTCAGTATCTCACCATTTAAAAATGTAAGTTGTGTTTCATAATCTGCTATTTTATGCTCAGAAACTTTTGTCATATTAAGTTTTCTTTTGAGATCTGCAATTTCACTTTCCAGCTTATTTATATCATAGGTCTGAGATTTAATCTTAGTCTCAAGACTACTCATAGTTTCAGTTTTACTATCAAGTTCCATGACTAACTTATCACGCTCTTGATCTAGTACTCTTATGTTATCTATTAAGCTTGTCTTCTCATTCTTAACAACAGACAATTCTGACTGTAATTCCTTGCACCTCCTTTCCAAAGTATCAATTGTATCTTTGGCTAAACTAAGTTTCTTTTGAACAGATAATAATTCATTTGTACATTCATTATTATTTCTCTCTGTTTCCAATTGAATGTTTTTAATTTGATTAGCCAATGTTTTTTCTTTAACCACATCTGTTTGAATTCTTTTTAACTGTTCTCTTAGAAAATTACACTCGTCTTTAAGTTGATCAACTGAAGCTTTTCCTGTTCTATTAGTCATTTTGTAAGAACAATTTTCTTCTTCTAAATGCTCAACTTCTCTTTGTTTAAATGCTAGATCTCTTTTTAATTTATCCACCAGTTCCATAGCTTCCTTATATCTATTGCAGTATTCCTGTTTATCTTTCTTTAAAAACTTTATTTCATTAGATAACATTTCAATATTTTCTTTTAATTTGTTAACATTATCTTTAGCACTAGTGCTTTTCTCATAATTTGCTGAATTAATTGCTTTGTACTGACTCAATTGTTGAGAGAGTGCAATGTTCTCCTTTGATAATTCGGCATTCTCAGCATTTAAGTGATTAATTAGATCTTGGTACCCTTGTTTATTACAATCATTGTTGTTTGTTACCCTGCATTTAATTTCGTCATTCTCTCTTTTTAACATTAGAACTTTTTGTTCACTCTCACATAACTTTTTATGCAAATCTCTTATAAATGTATTTTCAGTTACATTTACTCTAGGACTATAGGTCCTATCCTTATTTTTTATGTGATTATTAAAAATACTTATAGTATCTGTTAACTTTTCTTGAACAGTTGTCATGTATTGTTCATATTTTCTTCTTTCATCCTCTAGCAGTTTTTGTAGTTCATCTTTAACAATACATCTTGGATTCTCAGTATGCTTACATTGTGATGCTACTTGACTTTCAAAACTCCTGTTAACTTGAGATAAAGAGACTATTTTATCTTGTAATGTTTTGTTTAACTCTACCAGGTCTTTTACTTCTTTATGCAACAAGTCTCTTTCTCTTACTGTTATATTCAATGATTCCTGAATTCTAAGTAGTCTAGAAGAATTTTCTCTAGGCAACTGGTGAGAAATTTCTCTTTCTAATTCAGAATTTTTAAGGGTTAGACTATCTATTTTGGTTTGCATAAAATTCATTTCATTCATCAATGTAGCTAGTTTCTTATTGCAATCTTCTTCAACTTTTAATGCTAATGCGTCTACTTTTTGTAGTTCTTCCTGTAAGTTTTTATTTTTGTCAGCAAGGTTTAGTGCACGGATCATTGCTTCATGTTGCTTTTCTAAACTCTTTTCATGTTCTTTTTTTAAATCATTGTAATTTTTTTCCATTTCATTCAACTGTTTTAGCAAATTTTGTACTTTCGGGTCTGTTTTATCATTAGAGAAGTCTTTCTTCAGAGCTGGCAATGGTCGCCCACCCTCAAGCAATATGTTTAACCTTATTATTTCGCTATCTCTATTTTCTACTTTAGTACTAAGTTGTGCAATCTCATCACAATATTCCTCATTCTTTTCTTGAAGTGATTGGATTTTTTTATTCAACTCTGCAACATCATTTTCTAGACCATTCCTCTCGCTACAAATGCATGTTTTGGATATGTGTGTATCACCACCATCTTTTCTTCTGCTTCTATTACGGCTGCTTTGTGTATCCGCGCAGAGACCCCTTAAACTTAAATCCCTCACTTCATGCTGTAATTTACTTATTGTAACATCCTTCCTAGCAAGCTCATCTGACAAGACCTTTACTTTTCTTTTGCTGTCCTTACTCAGTTTTAAACTTTCCTCTTTAAGTTGGATTAGATCCATATGCAGCCTGTTATTCTCTTGAATTAGTTTCGCATTGTCACACTTGTAAGGCTCAGCCTCCAACATCAAGGTATCTCTTTGCATGAGAGCTTCCTTAGACAAATTCATATAATGCTGTAAACTACGAGTCGTTTGGAGTAAATCTGCTAGAAGACATTCCACCAAAGGCACCGCATCTACGGGCAGTGTGTTATTATAGCCTAGTTCCTCGAGTTTTCGTTTCAAATTAAAGTATTGTTCCCCCATATTTATAAAGGTACACTTGCTGCCACTTATATATATCTATATGTGTTATGAAATTCTATTATGATACATATTTACACATTTAATTAGATAAACAAACTGAAATACGTTGAGAATTTAAACAGAAAAATTAATAAACACGATTTGGATGACAATTTGTCTAACTACACGCGACTGTCACTGTCAATTTAATCAACAGTAGATAAGTTTTTATAAATGCGATATTCATTGCTTTAGATTCTTTGTTTTCGACTTGCCTTTACTGATCTTACACATACGGCGTTAGACCAGTAGCAGGCAGGATAAGGCAGACATTTGCAGGTAAGTGTCAGTAGCCATGTATTATGAACTCCAGAGTTCGCACTTTGTAGCTAGCAAGATACTCTAAAAATACAAACCTTAATTTTTAAAATTACATTATAATTTTATAAAATTATATTCCAAGGGTGACTTTTCTTTTCCTCATCATTGCCTGGGCAGAGTAGAAAATAGCCTCGATATCTAATTAATCTTCTCTACATTAAGAAGTAAAAAAAGGACAATTGGCAACATGACATGTATTATGACAAATAAGACAACGTCAACTGCTGGCTGCTGCCAGTTTACCAGAATTTTAATGTTTTTATTATTTTAACTGTTTTTTCATAAACTCACCAGGGAAAAACCAATACCAATGTCGATCTTTGTCACATCAACATATTTATTTACTGTTTAATATGAAAAATGAGCGAGATATGATGGATTGTTAGAATAGAACTAAGTAATCTGTGTTAAACGAATGTCTTGTATAATAAGTACGCAAAATCACTACGAACATGAACCCATACAAGGATGTAGAGGAAAGTTCCTTTGCTGCTTCTTCTCATATAAATTACGAGGATATAGCAACGAAGCTATTGAAAGATCACTACTTCCTGACGGCTCTGGAACTCCATACAGAGCTGGTGGAAGGTGGGCGGGAACTGCCACAGCTGAGGGAATTCTTCTCAAACCCAGGGAACTTTGAACAGCATGTCCCAAGACCTGCAGAACAGGGCTCGATGCGTATGTATCCATTTATTTATATATGCAAAACAAAAACAAAAGATAACCTTGATGTTAACAAAGTTTCCACTAAAACAATTAAATAGTAATAACTACAATTACCTTATGAAGATGTGTGCATAAGTGCATAATTATGTGAAGAAGAACACAAAAATGTACATGCATTCCTATAAAATATATAAGCTGTAATTGTAATGAATACCTAAACATATTACATTCACAAATTTTAATTGATATAATAATTGTTGCAGTATTTAACAATATAGATTCTGTTTCTGTCTGTTTCTCATTTCCTGTATATTTATAAAGGTTTAACAATAGAAGTATATATATATAGGTATAGAATTTTCATTGCAACCTTTTTGCTCAATGAATTCAAGGTCCTGCCAACAACCTTTTATTTTTGTGCTGAATATGAATGTAAACTAATAAGATAACACTGTGCACTATTTGTACTTTTGCATTTTTTTTAATGTTTAGTGAATTTTTGCTCTCTGATATTGATATAAATGTTTTTTACTCATAGAAAAAAGAATACCTACATATAACTGGTACATCTATATAAAAGATCCAGTTTAAAATTTAGTCATCTACTCGTTACTGATACACTGCTTGGTGTAGGTCTCCTTTTAGAT